>APFE031697809.1:4821-34597 GCA_000404065.3 Pinus taeda
GCTGCTCCAAAACAAGCTCAAGAACTGCTCACTAACTCTCAAAGAAGACTCTCACTCAAATGCATAAGATTGTTGTGAGAGAATGAGAGCACTTGGGTGAGTTAAATAGGGTTTGGGAGGGGGATATGGACCCCAAACTACAATTAGCAATATCACATAACTGTTTGAACTCCAAAATAACCATAAAACTAATTTAAAATCCCAAAAAAATCAGTTAACGGCTTGCGTTAGCGTCCAGGTTCCGTGCCCATGCAACTCGGTCGTTTCATATCGGACTCGGTCTGTTTTCGGCCGAGTCAGCAATGACTCGGCCGAGTCATTGCTGACTCGGCCTTCCGAACCGGGTTACTGACCGTTTTCATGCCCAGGCTATCGAAACGGACCAACTCGGCCGAGTCAATGTTGACTCGGCCGTTTCTTAAAACACTGGGACTCGCAATAGATCACTATCATATCCAGACCCTGCTCAAGAAACTCTCCAAAGAGCTTCCTACACCATACTTCCTCACAACTAGCCATGCTAGCTGCAATATACTCAGCCTCAACCGTGCTAAGGGCAATAGACTTCTGCTTCCTTCTCATCCAAGATATCATGGCGGATCCAAGGCTAAAACAACACCCTGATGTGCTCTTCTTGTCAATAACATTTTTGGCCCATTCAACATCAGTGTAACCATGAAGTCTCACATCTACGGCAATATATCTCAGTCCAAAATTAATAGTCCCATGAAGGTATCTCAACACATGCTTAGCAACAACCCAATGTGCATGAAGAGGTTCGATCATAAATTGACTCAAAGTGTTAACTGCAAAACATGTGTTCGAATGGGTGTTCACAAGGAACATCAATGCCCCCAATCAACTATCAGTACTCAATAGGATTTGCTAGATCAAGTCTCGTAGCTTATCCACATAACTTCTTGAAGTTCATCTCCATCGGTGTGGCCATAGAATTACCTTCCACCATACCAAATCTTTCCAACAGTTTCACAACATATTTCCCTTGTGAAAGGAAAATCTAACCAGGCCTTTGCCACACCTCTAAGCCTAGGAAGTATTGCATCAATCCAAGGTCTTTTACTTCAAATTCAAAAGGCTAGAGAGGTCAACTTCTGAGTGGCATAACTCTTGCATAAGGACTCCAATTGACGCAATTCTTACGTCATTGGAAAGGTCTTTGTGTGTAGAATAGGAAAAAAAGGTGCAACAATAGAGCAGAAAAATTTTACCCCCAAAAAATGTCGTTTGATGCTTCAAAATGCTCCCAAAAGGTTTCAGACCCCAATTTGCCAAATTGGGTCCCACCAGTAAAAAAATTCCTTGTTAGTTTTTGGTAGCATCGGAAGTGCTCTAGCCTTGAAAATTGGTGGAGAGGCTAAGGCACATGAGTTCTAAAGAACCTAGAAACTGTTTGGTGAAATTCCACCCTGATTGTATTTTACTAAAATAATTAATATTTTTAATGGGGTTCCTAAGTCTAAACTAAGGAAAATTAAAATATTAATGGGTATTAATCAAAATATGGGTGAGAATGATCTAGAAGGCGGATCAAGTCAAGTTTTAATCTTAGCTATTGATTAGAGACTTAATCTCGGACGTTGAAGTCTCAACAAGAAAAGTATAAAGAGGCTTGGGGTTCAATTAGAGACACACAGAGAGATTGAGGAAATCGATTTTCCGAGATGAGAAGTTCTCAGGAGGAAAATCGATTGGGAAGATCTTGCAGAAGAGGGGTAGGGATAGTTCGGGAATACTGACAAAGAGGCGAAGAGAAGCTTGTGGAGGCAACGTAGTAGCCAGGAGGACTGACACTGAGCCAATCTGGGACCCCATGCATCCTTGACGCAGAGCCAGAAGGGCCAGCACAGAGGAGAAAGTTGTCTTCCACGCACAAAGTCGGAATTGTCGAGAAATTGCCAGAACAGCCAAGAAAGCTGACACAAAGCCTGAAAGGTTGATGCAGGGCCTACGCAGGGCCACCGCAGAAGTAGACGAGGTTAGCTAGTCTTGCTGTTGGATCAACCGAAATCTATTTGATGGAGTGAGGTAAAACTCACTCAGATTTTTCGCCATTGTATTTCTATGTCACTGGTTTGTCGGGAGGGTGATCAGCATTTGTATTCAGAATTACTACTTAATAATCAAAAACCTTAAGAGTTGTTGCACCGGTTTTCCCACATTGGGTTTTTCCGGGGACTATTTTGTCCAAAAATAATTGTCCTATGTATCTTGTTCTTTGCAATTTCCTTGTTTCATGTAAATCAAATTTAAGTAGCATAGGCTGCAAAAGTAATTTACTTCATTATTCAGAAGAATAACTTGATGAATGTAATTAAAATCAAGTAGGTGAAGTAAATTCAGATTTGCCGCAGTAGGGGTTCCTTGAGGATTAGGAATTTTCACAGTCCTAAGATCCACTTTTTCCATGCTAAAAGCATCGAGATGGATGACAAACAATATAATGATCCAATCTGGATCAATGCCTCTCATATATATCATCATGAGTGAAAATTTCTAACACGAAATTCTACTGCAGTACTGATTTATTTCTCCTACTTATTTCTCACAATAAGCTGCTTACAAAAACCCTTCAATAAACATTAAAATAAATTCTATTACAGTTATCACATAATAGCATAGAGAAAAATAATAATCATAAACAAGCATAAGAACCAATCACATCAACACAATTGTTTTTGGACAATTGACCCTGAAAAACCCAATGCGGGAAAACTGGTGCAACAGATAAGGGTTTATTTATTATTCTTCAACAACAATCTCTTTACAAGGAATGATTTTTGCAGTACATAGAGAAACCTTCAAGAAAACACCTAAGATAATATTCCTCCTCGACTAGGAGAAAGTCTGACACCACAAAGACCCTTTATCCTTCACTGTGTCACCCCCGCATCATATGCGTGAGGACTGTGTGAGATCTCGTCCATGCCTGCGCTCTCTCAGAGCTCTTCCTCTGCATTGTCATTCTGAGGCACTGCATCACCTCCTCCTCAGTCTCTGGCTGAAGCTGAAACCCTCCTCTTCCTTCACCCTACAACACTCCCTCTGAAATTGAGCCCCTTCTCCTTGAGAATCGATTTCCCTCGAGTGACTGAGTATTTGCTCGGTGTGTCTCCAAATGACTCTCAAGTCTTCTCTTTTACTTTTCATGTTGATGAATCAACGACCGAAATTAAGTCTCTAATCAATAGCTAAGATTAAAATAGACTTGATCCTCGTCTCTTAGAAGCTTCTCACCCATATCTTTATTAATACCCATCAATATTTTTATTTTCCTAAGTTTAGACTTAGGAACCCATTAAAAATATTAATTATTTTAATAACTCCTCATCCGGGTGGAATTTCTCCAAACGATTTCTGGGTCTTGGAGATCTCATGTGTTCTAGCCCCACCACAAAATTTCAGAGCTAGAGCACATTCGATGCTACCCAAAATCAACACTCCCTCTTCACAAGGAATGTGTTCTAGCAATACTTACCAATAGAAGAATCTCACTGATCCAGGGCATCAGTCCTCTACGTTGTTGATACTCAGCCTACTGCCCTGCTATAACGTGTACTGTTGCCCATGACACTGCAACTGTCACTGGCAACTGCTACACCTGTACTGCAACTGCCTATATTATCCACTTCTCCTACTGAAACGGATTCTTCACCATCCCCATCTCCCTAAAATAAACAAACTTTGTTCTTCCTAGAGCCTTGGTGAGAATGTCTACCACCTGTTCTTCAACTGTACTGCCCCTCATTAGACAGTCTCTGACGAAGTGACACCTGATATCAATGTTCTTCGACCGATCATGAAAGACTAGATTCTCAGAGAGCTTTATGCAACTCTAATTATCACACAAAATACTGGTCACTTCCATCCTTCTCCTGAATAGATTCACACGCAATATCCTAAGCCATATGGCTTCGCATGAAGTTGTGCTAGCTGCCATGTATTCAACTTCAGCTGAGCTCAGAGCCACAGATTTTTGTTTCCTACTACACCAGGAGGTCATTCCTCGTCCAATGTTGAAACAGTACCCAATGGTACTTTTTCGCTCTACTAAACTTCCAACCCAATCTGCATCAGTGAACCCACTCAGCCTGATGTCATTGCCTTGGGTGTACATTAATCCATGCTTGACTATTCCTCGTATATATCTGAGAACATGCTTGGCTGCTCCCTAATGCGCCCTCTTTAGTTCCACCATGAACTGGCTGAGGGTGTTGACAGCGTAACAAGTGTCTGGCTTCGTATTGACCAAATACATCAGGAACGCTATGAGTTGCCTATACAAGGTGGGATCGATTTCTTTATCTTCAGATGCATCAATCTTCTTCCAGTTGGTGATCATTAGAGTAGCCATAGGTCTACAGTCCTGCATTCTGAACCTTTTCAAAATCTCTGTAGCGTATCTCTCTTGTCCAAGCAAAATTTCACCCTTCTGCTGCCAAACTTCCAACCCCAAGAAATAATGCATCTGTCCCAAATCCTTCATGTCGAATTTTGTGGCTAGGTTCTCCTTGCAATCTTTGATGAGCCTGGATGAGCCTGTCAAGAAAAGATCATCCATGTATAACACTAGGATTAGAGGCTTATTCTCTACAACAAGATAGTAGAGGTTAGGATCTGCGTCACTCTTGACGAATCCCATCTTCTGCAAGTAGCCATCAATTCGACCGTACCATGCTCTAGGTGCCTGTTTAAGCCCAGACAAGGCTTTCTTCAACCTACATACATGAGATTTCTTCTCATGTGTCTCAAAACCCTCTGGTTGTTCAATGTATACTTCTGCTTCTATCACCCAAGTGTAAGGACTGAGCTGATGTAAAGGATCATTTCTGATTCTATAAAGATTTTACTGAATTGTAAATATTGTAAAGAGTTTCTATAGAGCTATCTATTCTAAACAGAGTATGAAACTTTAAAAAAAAATTCTATTCTAAATGTATGCAAAAACTTCATATGACTAATTGCTTGATTCGATGATAAGTACTTGGTCTGCTGCGGATGTCTGCTGCGGATGAAAAATGTTTCAGAACTCCTCCAGTTTGCTCCCGTTTACCAAATGACCGAAACCACCTAGCCAAACCAAGCAGAACCTCGCTACTCAGTCCAGTAAACTTCTCAGTTGAAGCAGACTGTTCCCCCATGCCCAGAAACCTCAGAACAAGCAAGGCTCAATTTTTCCTGATGATTAACAAACTTTGTGTATAAGATTTTCTCCTGTTTTTCTCCCCCCTGCCTCCAACCGTCCCTTCCTTCTTATAAGTTTCTATTTACCAACATCCTCCATCACCGTGTCAAAATTATGATACGTGTCAATTTTTATAAACAAAACCTGATTTTATTTTATTTGCATATCTTAATTTGAAATAAAGTTTATTTATTTATTTTAATAATTTAATTTTAATTTATTTAATTTATAATTTATAATTTTATTAATTTTATTTAATTTCATAAATATTAATTTACTATAAGTGGGTCATTACATACATCCCTCCTTCCAAAAACTTCGTCCCGAAGTTAAGATTTATAAAATATATTAATGATTATTATGAGTATATAGGTCTTTATATTGCAAAATTGAATTTGTTTTCTTTAATATTTTTAATATTTTACAACTATAATATCCATGTTCTGCCTCATTTGGTTTTCAGCTATTCTATAATCATCCTACCCTTCCTAATCTCTTCCGCTCCCATCTTATCCGCCCTCTATTGGAGTATGCCATGGCGTCAGATACACTGACCTAACTATTCATAAACTCCAAGGATGACAGCGTCGGCTATACCGACCTGATCCTTGGTAGGCATCCGGCAGTCATCATCACACGTCTAGGGGAGCGTGACTCGCACAGTCCTCCCATGACTCCAAGATTCGGAGGATAAACGGTGGGCAACACCTCCACCCCTCCCAGTAGAATCAAGGTTAATACCCTATCATGGAATCTCTTTGAGCCTTAATTGTTCTGAAGTTTCTATCATCACGTGGTCATTTTGGTAACGGATATTATCTGCAATCATAAACACTTGTCCATGCATTTATAAAATGTGCATTAACATATTCAAAAACACATAGCTTATGTATATTTCATACATGTCATCTACAGTATAACATACTTTGCCATAATCTATTCATGTCAGTAGTTTTCATATCAAAATGTAATCATTCTTTGATTTCTATCTCATCAATCATATCGATATGCATAAATAAAACAAAATTATAATATCTTAATTCTCATCAGAAGCAAAATTACTCAAATATTTAAACTTCACTTTGATAACTATAATTTAGTAAGATCAATAACATATTCCGTTTTGGTATCCATGTACTAGTGGAATTAAACAGATATTATGTCATAAAAGTTCATGTTTATATATGGTCATTCGAAAATGGTTCTGAGTCTCTGATTTACAGTAAAATAAATATATACAAAACATAGTTTAAAATTCTTCAAAATTGACACAGATTGGGGTATTTTTGACATATGTTCTTTGTATCTTCCCAAGTAGCCGATCCAAGACTATACTTGTCCCACTGAACCTTAACTTGGTCTACCAAATGATTCCTGAGCTGTCGAACCCTGCGTTCCAGTATACGTAATGGTTTGACTAATATGATTCCTTCGTCTGATACTTGCAGTTCCTTACATTGAAGGTTATGAGATTGATTAGCTATATAATGTCTTAATACAGATACATGAAATACATTATGAACTTTATGCAAGTGAGGTGGTAGTGCAAGATGATAGGCGACAGGTCCAACCCTTTCCATGACTTTAAATGATCCAATAAATCGGGGTGACAACTTTGTCCCTTTTCCGAATCAAATAGTGCTTTTATTCGGTTTGATGCGGATAAAAACTTGATCCCCTACTTCATACTTCCTATCAGTTCTGTGAGCATCAGCATAACTCTTTTTTCTATCCTGTGCTTCTTTTAATCATTGCCTAATTTGTTTTACCTGCTCCTCCATTTCTTGGATTAAATCTGGTCCTACTATCACTCGATCTTCTAATCTGTCCCAACTTAATGGTGTTCTGCAAGGTCTGCCATATAATGCTTCAAATGGCAGCATTCCAATTGAGCTTTGGTAACTGTTATTGTATGCAAATTTGACTAAGGATAAGTATTTTTCCCAAAGTGATTGTTGATCCATAACCTACATCCTTAACATATGTTAATTTACCATTTCTGTTTGCCCATCAGTTTCAGAATGATAAGCCATGCTCAAATTTAGTTGAGTTCCTAAGGCTGACTACATGCAAGTCCAAAATCTTGAAGTGAATCGTGAATTTCTATCTGATATAATCTTCTTAGGTACTCCATGAAATCTGATAATTTCATTTATGAATACCTGAGCTACATCAGCAACTTCATAAGTATCTCTTACACGAATGAAATAGGCGCTTTTTGTTAATTTATCCACTATTACCAGAATGGCATTATGTCTTTGAGAAGTAAGAAGTAGCTCAGTGATAAAATCCATAGAAATAATCTCCCATTTGGTCATAGGAATGTCGTGAGGTTGTAAAAGACCTGCTGGATAACAATGATCTGTGTTTACTTGTTGACATTCCAAACATCTTGCAACGAATTGAACGATATCACGCTTCATGCCCGACCAGAAGAAGAGTTTCTTGGTATCCGCATACATTTTTTTTACTCCAAGATGTGTAATATACACTGCTCTGTAGGCTTCCTTAAGGATAGTATCTCAAAGATCCCTATTATCAGGAATATACATCCTTCCATGGAATCATAAGATTCCATCTTCTAATTCATATCCTTCAAACTTAGATTCTTTTGGATTTTTACTCTCAAGACTAGATCTCACCTTTAAATACCAGTTATATTTTATGCGATATTCGAGTACTTATTGCCTTAAATCTACTTTGATAGGTAAGAGAGAAAATATCCGTGGTCTTCTGCTTAAAGCATCTACTACTACATTTTCTTTTCCCTTAATATATGATATTCCAAAGTCATATTCACTTAGGAATTCACTCCATCGTCTTTGTCTCGCATTTAAGTTTCTTTGGGTGAACAAATATTGTAAACTTTGATGGTCACTTTTAAGTGTAAAACTTCGCCCCACTAGATAGTGTCTCCAAATCTTTAAAGCTAGTACTATAACGGCTAACTCTAAATCATGAGTAGCATAGAGTTTTTCATGAGCCTTTAACTTTCTTGAGACATACGCTATTACTCCTCTATCTTGCATCAATACTGCACGTAGCCCTTGTTTGGATGCAGCAGTACATACAGTAAAATCTTTGTCCATATCAGGGACTCTTAAGATTGGTGCACTGGTCAGTAGTCTTTTGAGTTCAGAGAATGCTTTATTACATTCCTCAATCCATTCATACTTAACACCTTTACGCTGAAGGGTTGTAATCGGCTTTGCAATTTGGAGAATCCCTCCACAAATCTTCGGTAGTAACCAGCTAAACCCATAAAGCTTCGTACTTCATGTGCGTTTTTCGGTATTGGCCATTCCATGATTGCTTTTACCTTCTCAGGGTCTACTGAAATCTCTTCACCTGATATGATATGACCCAAGTAAAGAATATTTTCCTGAAAGAACGAACACTTGGATTATTTAAAATACAACTAATGTTTTCTAAGGCAGGACAACACTATCTGTAAATGATCTTCATGTTCTTTCTCATTTTTGGAATAGATGAGTATAACGTCTAAAAAGACTTGTACAAATTGATCAAGATATTTGTGGAAAACACTATTCATAAGATTCATGAATACTGCTAGTGCATTTGTTAACCCAAATGGTACCACAGTAAATTCATAATGTCCAAAATGTGTCCGGAATGCAGTCTTAGAAATGTCGCTTTCAGAAATCCTTAACTGATGATAGCTTGATCGAAGATCAATTTTTGATAAGACAGTAGCTCCTTTCATTTGATCGAAAAGATCATCAATTCGAGAAATAAGATATCGATTCTTTACTGTAGCTCAATTCAAGTCTCGATAATCTATGCATGATCTTAAGAATCCATCTTTCTTCTTGACAAAAATTACAAGAGCACCCCAAAGTGATATACTGGGTCGAATATGTCCTATATCCAATAGTTCCTTCAATTGAATTTGAAATTCTTGAAGTTCTGGAGCTGTCATTCTATAAGGTGTTTTAGAGATTGGTTGAGTACCATGTTTCAATTCTATTGTGAGATCTAGCTCTTTCTCAGGGCGTAATCCTGGTAGTTCCTTTGGAAATACATCCGGAAATTCGACTAATACCAGATATTGTTCTAAGGATGGTCCTTTTTTTTTACTTCTTGAATTACATATGTCTGACAACCTTTTCTTAACCAACGCTTCATTTTCATTGCTGATATGTAGCGTAAAGATACTTTTCTCTTGATTCCTTGAATTTGAATCGTTTCTCCTTCATCATTTATACCTAGAATTCTTTTCCCATAACAATCTACCCAAGCTTGATGAGCTTCTAGCAAATCCATACCTATGACAAGATCATAAGTTCCTAAGGTTGTGACATAAACTTTCAATTTAGTCGAACAGACCCCTAGGTCAATTTTGCATTGATCCACACTTAAATCTACGGATTGGAGGTCTCCTAAGGCCATTTCTACCTGTCTGAAATCATTTTGTCTACGAGCTGCCAACCCACATTTGTTTAATGCATATGACGAAATGAAACTATCTATGGCACCAGTATCAAATAAGATTTTGAATTTTATACCATTAATAATACCTGAAGATTCCACTACAGTGGATTGATGTGTTGCTTGATCGTTGTTGACTAATGCATGAATTCTATGATTGCCTTGGTTATTTGATATTGGTTCATTTCCAATCCTATGCAATATACTTGATGAAGCTTCTGGACAATCACATTGAAAATGCGGTCCTCCATATCCCCAACATATAACCTGTGTTGGTCCTCTTGAATCAAGACGTAAATTTCTAGATAAAGAGCTTCGTCATCTCATGTTGCTTCCTCTCAAATTCCTTCCTCTATTAACAGTGCCATGAGATTTCCATGGACTGGTATTTGATGATTCAGTGGCTATAGTATTAACTGCCATGGGAGCTCTTGTTCCTACATTTCTTGGGATAAATCTATTACCATAAGGTGGCCTTGAGCTACCTCCCCTGAAGAAATTTTGGGGAGTCTTTCCTGAAAATCCTGATTGTAAGGGTTTTGCTGGCCTTACATCCTTTTTTATTCCTAGATGTTCTTCTGCATAATGGCCACATTCTACCACCTCAGCTACTGATGATGGTTTCCACATGCTCACCAAGGCCCAAATGCAAGGATTTAACTCAAATATGAAGCGTTCAGCTTGACGTTCATCAGAATCTAAGTAGTGAATGTATTTTACAAGCTCCATAAACCTTATCTCGTATTCCTCCACTGTTTTATTACCTTGAACTAATGTATGAAAGGCTCTGGCTTGTTGTTGTTGAAAATATGGAGGTAAATACTTTGCGCAGAATCTTTCCTTGAACAATTCCCAAGGGACATTATCCGTTGTGAGGCGTAGTTGTTTTTCCATATTTCCCCACCAAATCAAGGCACTTGCTTTTAATTGAAATACAACAATTTTTTTTTTTGCAAAAGAAGAGTATTCTCTTAATTTAAAACATCTGTTCATTCCATCTAACCATGCCTCAGTGTGTTCTCCAGCTCGACCTCCTGAAAATTCTGGGAGTTTAATTTTCTGAAGCTCCCTAAAAATATCATCCTTTGATCTTTTATACTTAAATTTCTTTGGTTCAGTTGAATTGGTTGCTAAGGGTTGAAGTTCTTCTTTGGTCTTAGCCATGGTTGACCCTTTTAATGTTTCCAATAAGGCTTCCAATGAGTTCATTATCACGGTCAACTCCAGTGCTGGAGCGAT
This sequence comes from Pinus taeda, assembly GCA_000404065.3. NCBI lineage: Eukaryota > Viridiplantae > Streptophyta > Pinopsida > Pinales > Pinaceae > Pinus > Pinus taeda. The sequence continues at coordinate 15,713 of APFE031697809.1, forward strand.
TGGTGTTGATGATGGTATTGATGGAGACGATGATCATGGTGATGGAGATGGTGATGATGACGATGGTGGCATTAATGACAGTGACGCTGCGCGATCACGTCGTCGTCGTTCATATGTCCTTACCATTGTAATGTTTCATGTATACATAATTAAATTTTATAAAAATTTGAGGTATACATTCGGATTTAGCATATAGTTTTTGCAATTTCACATTTATAAACATGTATAGTTTTTTTGCTATTTTTATCTGCTAGGCAAATCTTACTGGTACCGAGGTCAAGGGGGTGGTCTCACGACCTCCTTGTCCTAATGCAGGGAATCCTATCCTAATGCGTAATAATACTTTTCTTTTTTCTTTTTTTAAACAGTATTCTTCTTCATTATTATAAATGAATAATCATCACAAATGGAGTGTGGCCCGTCCAAAGATATGATATTAAATTATAATTTATCAAATTTATTAAGTCCAAAGGCCCTATTTAAATAATAAATAGTATAATAAACATTGATAACAATTTCTTGGTCTCAATATTGTTTTCTTTAATTATTTACCTTGTAGCTTAAATTGATATTATTTAATCTAATTGTTTCAGACTTTCACTAAATTTGTATGTCATCTATATATATATATATATATATATATATATATATATAAATATATTTTCAATTCCATCCAAATCATAGTTATAAATTATTAATCATAAGAAAACAACGTAAGGTATTCAAGTGCTGATTCTGTTTGGAAAGGTTTAAAAAAAGTTAAAATGGAATATTGAGATTTATAAATGCAAAAAATATTATATATATGAAAAAATACTTTTGAAAAAAAAATTATTAAACAGGTTTATACTCTAATATTTAAGATTCTAAATATTTTAAATAAATAATAAAATCATTATTAACAAGGAAATGTGAAATTTCGTCGAGCGTCAAAACAAATTTACTCTACTGGTTAAGTTGGATATGTAGTTTACTCCCCGAACGCAACACAAAGAAAGGGACCTCTTTCTCACTCCGACGCCTAACCTCAACATATACACAGTGAAAGGTCAAACAACAAGTAGGCAGTAAATTTGACAAGGCTTGGAATTAAAAAATAGCAGAAAACCATCCAGATTACAAAGAAACCTGAGGAGAGAATTAAAGCTATGCTTGAATTCGGACTCGTGGTGGGTTTGTTATATCCGAAAAACCATCATTTTATTATATTTTCTTTAATATATAATCGTCACTCCAACATTCAGTATCGTTATATATGAAAGGTTGAACGGCTCAACACTTAGATCAGAATCAAATTCCAGGCCCACCTCTATTACGATAGCGCTCCGTCTTACCATCTAACCACGGCGGCAAGTCTCATGGTTGAATCCATTGGAGGCCCAAACAATTTATCTTTTAAAATACGGCCTATAGCTGGCCGCTTGTTGCCACAACGATGCCGGTGCTCAGTTACATGAGTATTACAATTGCAGGGTATTCAAAATATTTTAATGCAGACAACGCCATTCCTGCGCAAGGTAGGGGGCCAAGGAGAATCTTCACGTGAGTTTGACGTCCAATACAGCCGTGGAATGCTATCATTCAAAAATCGTTATGAGTGCGAAGTTCAAAATGTTGCTTACCAAGGACGACCCGCACTCGTATTAAGATATCTTTTATATAATCGCATCATCATATATAATCGTATATCATATATTTTTAAATGACTTGCACCCGTATTAAGATATCTTTAAGGACTGTAATTAATTTAATACATGCTTACGATATGACTTAAGGTTCGACTCCGGCGGTTTATACATTTGACACCTCAACTCAAATAAAATTATTTCCTCGGCCACGATAACCAAGTTGGGTACGCGCGTCTCCACTATAACATGCCTACATAATGTGGTGTGGGTATTTTCAGTAAATTAATTTCCTTTCAAATTTGCTTTCCATTATTTAGAATGGCAGGGATATCATGCGCGGCTTTTAGAGCTCAGGTCACATTTCAAATCAGCGTTTGTATTCCGCAATCACGTGATGCAGCGGGACTCTCTAGCAGCCAAGCTTGCAGTTTAAAAGCTCTTAGAGAAATAGACTTATTGCTACTCAGAGGCCGAGGTTAATGACGGTGCGAAGGAATTTATATTCATCCAAGGGTAGTCTGCTGCTTTACTGGTAAATTATTTCATAGCAAGAATAGCTTGGGGTTGAAAAATGCGAGTACAATCCTTTTCAGTCAAATTCAATACAGGGTCCAATCAGATATTACTTCAAGCGCGATAAGAATCAAAGATCAAGTGCTTCTGCACCGTTTTCTAGTGCGTTAGGGGAAAATATTGGTAACCAGGGATTTAAGCCGATGTAGAATGACCACCTAAGCCATTTGCAAAGAATGGCTCCGCTAAACAGGATGATGATGAGGAGTTGGGCGACCGAATACATAGTTGGAATACTTTTGTAGGAAAATCTGAGATTGGTCTTCAAGCTAAACAAGTAGTCCTCAATTGGTTGCGCGAAGGAATTTAATGAAAACTCAAAGCAAACTTTTAACTGAATCACAGCATAAGGATTCAATTCTCAGTGGATGGGTTAAGCTTAGATATTTCCTCAACAACTAATTTATTTAGAGCTTCCACTAATTTAAAAGTGACACTGATAGAATGCTTCTTTAGCAGCGTATGTAATTGTGATTGGCATAGAGGATTTGGCTAGATCTGGAGATATCATGGCCATTTAAGTGAATAATATCACTGCATATCTCTTCTGTAAATTTATTTATTTTTTGCAAATCTGGTCCTATATTATTCTACATAATGTAGGTGGACATTTATATGGTTAAGCCTTTTCATGTTTTACATCGTTTTAATGTGAGAAATTTGTCCTATTTATCCAGAAGATTCATGAAGCATCTTGAGGTGTGAAATCACATACTATATATTGTTTCTTCTGATGCTATTGATGTTGTGTATCTCAAGCTTTGTGAGGTTGACTAATTTGTGATTTTCATTCTTTGCTTCCATATTTACTGTACAGATTTTTAGCTATGAAATTCAGACTTAACAGATCCGAGAGTTTGAACATGGCTCTGATACCAAATGTAAGGACTGTGCTGATGTAAAGGACCATTTCTGATTCTATAAAGATGTTACTGAACTATAAATATTGTAAAGAGTTTCTATAGAGCTATCTATCCTAAACAGAGTATGAAACTTTATGAAAAAATTCTATTCTAAATTTATGCAAAAACTTCATATGACTAATTGCTTGATTCGATAATAAGTACTTACTTGGTCTACTGCGGATGAAAAATGTTTCAAAACTCGTCTAGTTTGTTCCCGTTTACCAAATGACCGAAACCACCCAGCGAAACTGAGCAGAACCTCGCTACTCAGTCCAATAAACTTCTCAGTTGAAGCAGACTGTTCCCCCATGCCCAGAAACCTCAAAACAAGCAAGGCCCAACTGTTCCTAATGATTAACAAACTCTGTGTATAAGCCTTTCTCCTGTTTTCATCCCCTTCGCCTCCAAACGTCCCTTCCTTCTTATAACTTTCTAGTTACCGACATCCTCCATCACCGTGTCAAAATTATGATACGTGTCGATTTTTATAAACAAAATCTGATTTTATTTTATTTGCATATCTTAATTCGAAATAAAGTTTATTTATTTATTTTAATAATTTAATTTTAATTTATTTAATTTTTAATATAATTAATTTTATTTAATTTCATAAATATTAATTTACTATAAGTGGGTCATTACACCCCGTTCAAGAACATCGTCTTGACATCCATCTGGTGAATCTCCCACCCCATATGTGTTGCAAGGGATATCACGGATCTAACAGAAGTATACCTGGCTACTGGGGCGAAGGTTTCTTCATAGTCTATCCCTTCCTTCTGAGCATACCCCTTAGCCACAAACCTGGCTTTGTATTTTTCCACACAGCCATCTGCAGCGTATTTGACTTTGTAAAGACATCTCGAACCTACAACTGACCTGTCCTGAGGCCTAGGTACCACTTCCCAAATATCATTGACTGTTATGGAACTTTATTCCTCAACCATAGCATCTACCCATACTTGATGCTGAATGACCTCCTGAAAACTAGAGGGTTCTCCAACCTGAGCCACCAAGGCTTGGTATCCGTTTGGCTGTCTACGCTCCCTTTTCTCGTTCCTGGGTGCACCGACGAAATTCTCTACATCTCATAGTATCTATCGAAGTTCCCAGCTCGTTCTACCACTGGTAGTGGTATATCTATCTTCTCCTCCTCTTCCTAAGAATCCACTGGTTGTGATACCTATGGAGTTTTGCCTTTAGGAGAAATATTGGTGCTAATTTCTGTTGGATGAAGTGACTGGACCAACGGATCATCCTTTGACTCGTATTCGGAAGGCATTTCTCGGAATTTCCTGAAAGCTTTGTCCTCCATGAACTTTACATCCCGTTGAATAACAATCTTCCTATTCCCCAGAAGATAGACTTTATATGCCTTAGCATTCTCGCTATCTCCCACAAGATATCCTTTCTCTGCAGTCTGATCCAATTTCTTCCTCTTTTCTTTGGGTACATGGTAGTATGCCAAACTCCCAAATATCCTGAAATGACTCACCTCAGGCTTCTTACGGGTGAAGACACTCTCTGGAGTAATCTTACCTAATTCCCTGTGAGGAGTCCTGTTCTGGACATATACTGTCGTGTTGCATGCTTCTGCCCATAGAAACTTAGGCATATCTTTATCATACAACATTGCCCTGGCTGCTTCAACAATAGTCTTGTTCTTCCTTTCTACTACTCCATTCTACTTCGGATTATAGGGGGTTGTCCACTCCCTTTTGATACCTTCCCTTGCGCAAAAATCAATGAAGTCCTTGTCGATGTAATCTCCACCATTATCTAAGCACAATATCTTTATCTTCTTTCCTGTCAAATTCTCAACTAGAGCCTTGAACTCTTTGAATCGACCAAAAACCTCATCCTTGGCTTTTAGAAAGTAGATCCAAGTCTTTCTGGAATGGTCATCAATGAAGGTGACGAAGTATTCGGCACCACTAAGAGCTTTTGTGGACATGGGTCCACAGATATCTGAGTGTATCAATCCTAGAACACTCTTAGCCCTATTGTTGCTTCTGGAAAATGCCGCTTTGGAATACTTGCCTAGTGCGCATCCTCTGCATACATCATCTCGTTCGATACTTAACTCTGGAACTCCTGATACTATTCTCCCGAGAGTTCTTAGAGCTCCATGGTGTAAGCATCCCATCCTTTTGTGCCATAGTTCATTCAAATCTTTTTCCCCGCTATTGCCTATCAGTTCCATTGGAGATTCTAGCTGTAATCTATACACTCTGTTACTTTTGACTCCAATCTTGGCCTTCTTTTTCCAACTCGGGTGTTTGACATATACATTCTCCTTAATGAAGAAAACATCATAGCCTTTGTTTTGAAGCTAAGATACAAAGAGTAAGTTCATCCCCAATCCCGGCACATATAGCACATTGGTTGCTCGAAGCTGATCCCTTACTTATGTTTGAAAGACTATAGTACCTCTTCCTACAGGGGTAAATTTTGACTTATTTCCCATGGTGATCTGGAAGTTCATCCTTTCTTCTTGATAATTCGAAAAACATTCTCGTATTCCTGTCATGTTCCAAGAAGCTCCACTATCTATATACCAAACCTCAAAGGAGGCAGAACTCACTAAGCAAACGACTTCTTCTTCCAGTGTGGAAGCTAACATTGAATAATCATGATCCATGTTCCTCATTCTCTCTTCTTCCTCTGAAGATCTGCGTGAGTCCTTCTAAGTTGATGCCCCGGCATCATGCTCCTGACTCATAGCAGATTCTTTGTTGCATAATCTCTGCTCTAATACCATGTGAAAATTTCTAACACAAAATTCTACGGCAGTAATTGATTTATTTCTCCTACTTATTTCTCACAATAAGTTGCTTACAAAAACCCTTCAGTAAACATTAAAATAAATTCTACTGCAGTTATCACATAATAGCATAGAGAAAAATAATAATGATAAACAAGCACAAGAACCAATCACATCAACACAGTTATTTTTGTACAATTTTCCCCAGAAGAACCTAATGCAGGAAAACCGGTGCAGCAGATGAGGGTTTATTTATTATTCTTCAGCAACAATCTCTTTACAAGGAATGATTTTTGCAATACATAGAGAAACCTTCAAGAAAACACCTGAGATAACTGTCCTCCTCAGCTAGGAGAAATTCTGACACCACGGAGACCCTTTATCCTTCACTGCGTCACCCCTGCATCATCTGCATGAGCACTGTGTCATCTGCGTGAGGACTGTGTGAGATCTCATACCTGCCTGCACTGTCTCTCTAAGGCACTGCATCACCTCCTCTTCAGTCTCTGACTGATGCTGAAACCCTCCTCTTCCTTCACCCTGCAACTCTCCCTCTACAATCAAACTCCTCCTCCTTGAGAATCGATTTCCCTCAAGTTACTAAGTATTTGCGTGGTGTGTCTCTAAATGACTCTCAAGTCTTCTCTTATATTTTTCCTGTTGATGAATCAATGACCGAGATTAAGTCTCTAATCAACGACTAAGATTAAAACAGACTTGATCCTCGTCTCTTAGAAGCTTCTCACCATATCTTTATTAATACCCATTAATATTTTTATTTTCCTAAGTTTAGACTTAGGAACCCATTAAAAATATTAACTATTTTAGTAACTCCTCATCCAGGGGGAATTTCTCCAAACGATTTCTGGGTCTTGGAGATCTCACGTGTTCTAGCCCCTCCACAAAATTTAGGTGCTAGAGCACATTCGATACTACCCAAAACCAACAGGGTCGACTCCTCCCCCTAGGGCCTTTTCTTTCATTGTCATTTTGACAGCACCTAATTGTGGAAGTTGATGACCCTCCCATACGTAAATTTGGCAAATTGTGTAAGGTCATGAGCTGGTGTGAAATTAGAAGAACATACCTAATATGATCTACTTATGTGGTTTTTTACATTAAATATGACTCAATTTCACATTACATTAACTTTTGTATGCATGTTGCGTAATCTCACATAATTCCTTGAGCTATGCTTGATGATGATACATACATGTACATGGTCCTTTAGAGGACATTGATCATGCTTCTCCCAAACTTCATGGATGATGTTGCAAACCCCTTGGAGAACATCACACTTGATGATGGACATTGGAGCATTGATGTTGAACATTGGACCATGTGATAACTTGGCAACTTGCTTGATACACTCCATCACTCATTGGACCATGGACATTGCACCTTGGGGCTAGGACATTGCAGACATGATGTGTCACTTGGAGAGGCCCAGAAGCCCCTTGATGATGATGAGGCTTGGCTTGATGATATTGAACTTGATCATGATTATACACCTCTTTCAAGAGGTCATGAAGCCCTTTTTCTTGATGACGTTATAAGCATGATGGAGGACATTGCATAAATGAAGGGATGTCACACTTGATGATAATGGAACACTTGCTTGAGCTAACCTAGCACACTTGATGATGTGTTGGCACCTTTTGATGAAGAGACATGACCTTTTCATGAAACATTGCATCTTTTGGAGATAGACATGATTTTGGAGTATTTATACTCTTTTGGAGAGGTAATCACCTATATGGCCCCTCTACACTCAAATGTGTGCCATTTATGGAGGATGCTTTCATGTTTTAGCATTGTATTTTCATTTTGGAGACATTTTTGAGGGTCAGCATGAGACCTATCCACCTTGTATCATCAATTATTATGTTTTTAGGAGATTTTAATGGATATTATCCTTATTGAGAGGTAAAGCAATTAGATTCTTCATATAAATAAAGAAAGTGCTCTCTCATTTGTAACAATGCTACTTGTGGAGGATTACCGCTATGTGTTTACTTTTGTCTTTACTAATTCGCTACGGATGAATGACTTATGCAACCTCTTCAAACATGATTTATGGATGATTTCTAAAGTTTGATGGATGATACATGGTTAGGGTTTCATGGATGATACATGGTTACCTAGTAGGTGTTATTTCTAAATCATTTTGGATTTTCTTATGTTGAAATTTCTAAGTCTGACACGTTAGAAACCCCTCCTGCATTATCTGGTTTATTTCTCCTACTTGTTTATTCCATTAACAAATTATTTATAAATATAAATACTAAAATAAACACAAATGCATCCTTAAATCATATACAGATCACCAACTGAAATACTGAAACAAACACACAAGGGACAACATTATTTTTGGACAATCGTCCCTGGAAAAACCCAATGCAGGAAAACCGGTGCAACAGTTCTAAGTTTTTTATTATTATGCAGATTCTTGAGTACCTATGCTGATACTTGGCCTGCTGCCTCACATCATCTGCACTTCTGCTTCCTGCACTGCTGCCCATGACACAGCCACTGCCACTGCTACATCTGTACTGCAACTCCCTCTCAACATGTTGCCCATGCTGCCCATAGCACTACCACTACTAACTGCTACACTACAACTCAGTTATCGAGAAGTAAGTAATTGATCTACCCAAATTCTGACATCCTTGTCAGTTTGAAAGCCTCCTGATGCTGAAGCTACCTCTGCTGCTATCCTGTGCTCCCTCTACTGCCTCTGCGATGCTGCAAACACCTTTGTGCTTCTCGCACTGCTGCAACCTCCACTGCGCTGCTATAGACCTCTGCACTCTAGCACTGCCTTGTCGCTCCATCGCATCTTGCTTCTACCCAACATCCGTCATCCTGCTACTATCATTAAGGGCTCTCATAGCCGAATGCGATCCAAGAATTTGGGTACCTAAAGGATCTTGCCCCTAGTATGTAGTCCTCCTAACTACAACTTGATGTCTCCCCACCTCTTCTCTAGAGGTGCATGAGCACTCATGGCACAATCGTCATCAGTCTCGACTTCTTTCTCCGCCTTAGCCGGAATTGCCTTGGAGTCAGAAGCCTCTCCCTTGTTCTTCTTCCTAGGACACTAGGATGCATAATGTCCCAGCTCCCCACCATGGAAGCACTTCACCTTGGAGATAACCTTCTTCTTCCTCTTCCCCTACTGTCCCACAGATGCTAGAGCCGCATCCTCCTCCTCCTCTTTCTTGATTTGACTTCCCTTGCCACTACTCCTCGCCTTGGTCAACCATCTGATCTCTTCTTGGCGAAGAGATGCCCACATCTCCTCCCATCCTGGAAGAGTAGCTCTGCCCAAAATGCCTTGGACAAATGTCTCCCACTCCTCGAAAACTGCATTCAGGGCAGTCCTCACCATGAACTCTTGATCTAGCGTAGCCCTTATGGAAGTAAGTTGGTCACGGATCTCCTGCAATCTAAAGAGGTATATATCTATTTGCTCCCCCTTCTGCATCTGATACGACCACAGTTGATTCTCCAATAGCATCTTTTGTTGCACAGAAGTGCCTTGATACAAGGTCGTCATAGTATCCCACATCTCCTTTGTTGTATTCTTTTCAGCAAGATGTGGTACGACATGATCCTTGACCATGTCAAGGATTATGCACTTTGCCCTCGCCATTGCATCCTCATACTTCTCATTATCAACTGGGTCGACTGGGATAACCACGGTTCTCAAGGCGTGGCCCTTGATGCGATATTTATCCAAGACTGCCAGGATCCTGGCCTTCCAGATGACAAAGTTGGAAGCACCGTCCAACCTGTCCTGATCCCTCAATCCGTTCACTACCATTTCCACTCCTCTTTTGGACTCCCTCTAAGTTTTGTTTCCCTCCTGGAAATCTCCCTCTAAGTCCTAATTTCCCTACTAGAAATCTTCCCGCCAAATGTTGAACCGCTCCTCTCCAATCCTCCTTGAAACTGCAACTCGGATCTGGATTTCTTGGCTATAAATCCGTCAAGGTAGCAACTCCCTCTACCTTGGTTCTGTCCCATTAGGTAGTGTTCTGCTTCGACAAAAATAGCACCCAACCAACTTCCCAACCCACAATCTACCCACAGCTCCCTAGGCCCCCACAACTGAAGAAACTGAGCCTTCCAGCTCTGCGCAATCCCGACAAAGGCTGAATCGCTCCTCTGGCCAACTGCGTCAATCCTACCTGGCTAAGTAGGATGACGTAGCTTTTCGTGAACCTCTTCTGCCTCTATCTGCCTCTACGCTGACCCTCTCTTTGGCTTGAAATGATGACACAGGCCCTCTGCGTCACTCCTTCTCTGTTGCCTTTTGCTTAGGAGCAACTCTGTCTCTCAGGACAGCTGCTACTGCTGCAAATTTCCAATATCGTTGATTCCTTTGGTCCTCCTATGATCTACAACACTCTGATACCATGTTGAAATTTCTAAGTCGTCTGACACGTTAGAAACCCCTATTGCATTATCTAGTTTATTTCTCCTACTTGTTTATTCCATTAACAAGTTATTTATAAATATAAATACTGAAATAAACACAAATGCAGCCTTAACTCATATACAGATCATCAATTGAAATACTGAAACAAACACACAAGGGACACCGTTATTTTTGGACAATTGTCCCCAGAAAAACCCAATGCGGGAAAACCGGTGCCGCAATTCTAAGGGTTTTATTACTATGCAATTCTTTAGTACAACTAGGGTGCCAGAAATGGCTCGCCCAACAGAGATTGTTACACGACAGTGATACCTCTTCTCGGAGACAGATATTCAGCCTCTTAGCTCTAGTCTGCCCCACGAAAATCCTTCCGACGTTTCCTCTTGGCTCTGCGTCAGCCCCACTAGCTTCAGCGTAGCTCTTGAAGCCTCTGCGTCAGCCTTTTGACTCTCTGCGTCAGCTCTCTGGCCCTCTGCGTCACCCACATAAGCTCCTCAGCCTTTGCACAGTCCCCAACTGCCTCTGCATAGCTTCTGCTGCCTCTACGTAGCTCTAATTGCCTCTACGCCAGCCTCTTTGGTCTCTACGCTAACCCTCTGGCATTATCCCTTCCTCTCTGCTATGCACTCACTGCCCCTCGCTGCAACAGATCACTAGTTCAAATATTCTCAACAAGCCCCACTCTAGAAAATCGAACTGACTAATCAATCTTGGTGTATCTTCAACTAACCCTCAAGCCTCCTCTTATACTTTTCCTGTTGAGTCTTCAACGGTCGAGATTAAGTCCCTGATCAACTGCTAAGATTAGATTTGGCTTGATCCACGTCATTTAGAACATTCTCACCTAGTTTTATATTAATACCCATTAATATTTTAATTTTCCTAAGTTTAGACTTAGGAACCCCATTAAAAATTTAATTATTTTAATATCTCTCCAACGGGATGGAATTTCCCCAAACCATTTCTGGATCATGGAGATCTTATGTGCCTTAGCCTCTCCATCAATTTTCATGGCTAAAGCACATCTGATGCTACCACAAATCAACATCTTAATGATTGTCGAAAGTATGGATGTGCTTATCAAGTTGTGAAAGTTTGTTTTTCCTTTGTATTTTTTTTAAATACATCCTATCTTGCAAAACCCTAGGAAGATTTCTAATGGAGAACCTTCCCTTGATATTGTCTTTAAAGCTTGTTAAAGGACATAGGAGGATTTTCTAGGGTTTGTAGTGCACCATCCTAGTCATCATCCTACATGGAAGCTTCTAAGGTTTATAGTGGACAAACTTAGGGTTTATCCAAGATTCGTTCTTCATGTTTTTCAAGAGAGTCCATAGTTTCATTCCATTAGCCTGAAAAAACAATGTTCCATGACGACTCATCCACTAAGGTGGGGGCGCGCTCCCCATGTTTCCCATGCTCCTAGGAGGGGGAGACACCTAGGGAAACGTTTCCCCACGTCCCCTTATGGGGAAACCTAGGGAGACGCAAGGGGAAATGTGTCCCCAATGTGGGGAATGTGTTTCCCCAAAAGGGGTGCTTGTCAGCATCTCCACTCAATTTTTCCAGAAAACAATAATTTATGAGTGGGGAAGCCTATTCATTTTCTTAGTACAATAGGGTAAGCACAATATTTCTGAAATGCTAATAATTACTTTTTATGTAGATCTTCTTTTAACTTATTCCAATAAATCATTCAGCAATTATACTTCAGAAATTCAACCATAAAGAACAGTAGAACAATAGAGATCACAACTAACAAGAGAAGACAAGATTTACCCTGGGAAAACCTACTACGAGGAAAACCCAGCAACCTTTTAAATAGAGAAATTATTCTTGTTCAATAAGAGACACACCTAGACCTATGGTCAAACTTGGCCTTCTCCTCCAAGTCAAGTCACCCAATCTAATCCTGCACTTCAGAATTTCAACCTTCCTACACTAGCCAATTGCCCCAAAATTTCATCCTTGCAATTGTTCCCCTAATAACCCAGAAAAATTTCCCCCTTACAACAATTGCCCCAGAAAAATGCAAACCATAGAGGGTGAGAGATTGCTTCACACAAGCGTTCTAGAGAGAGAGGAGAGAGAAAACTCAGCCTTCTTTACGTCCTTCTTGTCCTTTGCTCACTTGCCTAGAAATTGTCTTGTGTGAGAGAATGTGAATTGCCAAATGGAGGAGCTCAAGTTGCCTTTATATAGTAGTCTATCTAGGGTGAATTAACATGTCTCTTGGCTAAGGCTGACTTGACTTGGAGGGAAGCCAACTTGTCACTTTTGGAGCCAAAATTTCATTTCAAAATTTCAAATTTACATCTTTTAAAAGTCGCAATGGAACTTTGACTCAAAATAAATTTTCTTTTGACTCAAGCATTTATAAATATGCTTTACAAGGATAAATACAATTACATCAAATGACCAAATGTACATTATGAAGACCGACCATAGTTACAAATTCAACAAAGCCTAATATTCAACCCTACAGGCCTAGTAATGCTATGTAATTAATGGTAATGTTAAATTCTTAAAGTAAAAGGATGAAAATGTAACACAGAGGAGTAAAAGTGACATTCTTCTTTGTTTTTCATTTTCATCCTTTTACCTAAATTTTTAACATTACCATTAATCGTTCCAGGATGTTTGAGAGTAGTTGCAACCTCATTGGATTTCATATGTAGAATTTTAGATACCACTCAAAACCTAGCAAACTTAACAATTTTCAAGATTTCAGGATTGGGCAAGGAGGTGTGATTGCAACATTTCCATTGGATTTTGTCATGTGTGAGGTATGGAACTCGCATTTACTCAAGACCACCAAGCCCTCTATGTAACTCGATGTGTTGGCATTGATTGTTGAGCTCCTTTGTCATGGCCCTAGTAAAAATGTACCCATAACTCAAGCAAAATCTCAATTTGACATGTTTATCATTTTCTATCTTATTTTAATGCTTCAAGGGTGATATTGATGATGAGGATCCCAATATAGGTAATGACTTTGTTGATATGTAGGTATTTGTTATAGCATGATTTTTTTTGGAATATAGAGGCCATCTAGAACCTCTTGCTGATGTATTTTTGGTTCAAAGATGAATTGCACTCTGTGTTATTTTGGTTATATGCACCCTTTCTATATATATGATAAACTTCGGATATTTTTGTGTAATGGTTTGGATTCATATGAATGCACATGAATATTTATGTATTTTTTTCAAAATTTTAATATTTAAGTATTTTTTGGGCAACTAGTTTCTTGGTCTACTTTTTTTCCAATTCTTGGTTTTGAAGTCAATCAGTTCAATGATCAGTGCAATTCTTATAGCATCACTTCATTGTCCATTGTTCATTTTTAGTTTTGCTTTTCTTGACTCTAGATACTGATGACCTCAAACTTGAATCTTTGGCTTGTCAATCATTACTATTTTTGGGTTAGAATAATTTCAATTTACTATTCCAATCTTCAGACTTTAGTATTTTCTATTTGCTTAGTACTAATCATATTCTAGAATAATGAACAATGAGTTTAAAATTTAAATCAATATAGATTCTAGAATGATGAATGATGAATTTAAATCAATGTATACAATATTTTACTATTGGGCAAGGAAGTGTGATTGCAACATTTCCATTGGATTTTGTCATGTGTGAGGGTATGGAACTCGCATTTACTCAAGACCACCAAGCCCTCTATGTAACTCGATGTGTTGGCATTGATTGTTGAGCTCCTTTGTCATGAACCTAGTAAAAATGTACCCATAACTCAAGCAAAATCTCAATTTGACATGTTTATCATTTTCTATCTTATTTTAATGCTTCAAGGGTGATATTGATGATGAGGATCCCAATATAGGAAATGACTTTGTTGATATGTAGGTATTTGTTATAGCATGATTTTTTTTGGAATATAGAGGCCATCTAGAACCTCTTGCTGATGTATTTTTGGTTCAAAGATGAATTACACTGTGCTATTTTGGTTATATGCACCCTTTCTATATATATAATAAACTTCGGATATTTTTGTGTAATGGTTTGGATTTCATATGAATGCACATGAATATTTATGTATTTTTTTCAAAATTTTAATATTTATGTATTTTTTGGGCAACTAGTTTCTTGGTCTACTTTTTTTCCAATTCTTGGTTTTGAAGTCAATCAGTTCGATGATCAGTGCAATTCTTATAACATCACTTCATTGTCCATTGTTCATTTTTAGTTTTGCTTGTCTTGACTCTAGATACTGATGACCTCAAACTTGAATCTATTAGAATATTACTAATTTAGTTTAATGCTCACTCTTTTAACTGTTGCTAAGTTTATTCTTTTAGCAGTTTCTTAGATGAAACTGATTCTTTACATAGAAACTTGATGTTTCTATCTTTGTAAATATCTCTGTATTATTATTGAGTATTGTTGCTCAATCAATTAATTAATTCATTTGGAAATCCATATGCGTGTTTCGCACTGTTTTATGGTATCAGAGCCAGAGAAAAAGAGATTTATTGAGAAGTTTATTCTCTCTGCATTTTAATCTCTTGAATTCTTTGTCATTCCTTTCTAAGGTCGAGCCCTCTGTAAGCCAGATAGCCTTCACTGAGTCTTAGCTTCGGCTCTGCTCATTGTGATAAAAGCTTGCAGTGGTCTATCTCGATACAGAAGTGGATTGTTCAAAAGAATTCTTCAGCTGGTCTAAATTTTTTTTTTTTTTTCTCGGGTCAAATCTATGTGTAAATCAGTGATATTTTTGGAGTTGTTTGGAAAGCGTATCAGCTCATATCCCTGGGAGGTAACAGCAAGTAAAAATCTCAGGTCAGTTCAGAGAAGGAATCAGCAAGAATCTCAAGCTGCGGTGAAAAGCCATTCGAAGCTGCGGATCAAGGCGTGGATGCGCAAATTCAAAATTCCTGAGATCGATTTCTCACAATTTCTTTGGCACACAGTGGAGTTCTCCCGCTGGTCGACAGTTTAGCTGTCAGAACCCTCCGTATTTTGGCGTGATTGTGATATCGGGACCGTCGAAGCACCACTGCGAAATCTCGTTACAGTCCAAGAATCGGTCGACA
The DNA here is from genome assembly GCA_000404065.3 of Pinus taeda. Classification (NCBI taxonomy): domain Eukaryota; kingdom Viridiplantae; phylum Streptophyta; class Pinopsida; order Pinales; family Pinaceae; genus Pinus; species Pinus taeda. The sequence goes on from APFE031697809.1 coordinate 31,084, forward strand.
ATTTTTAAAAACAGGCAGTCACGTGCATGAATTAACGTGGCTTGTAAAGCGACGGTGGCAATAAATCATTCTGCTACCCGTGACCCTCTGGCGTGGTTAGAAACTGCTGCCCGCAAATGATTACCCGCATTTTTGCTACGCATCGCTGCTCCGTATTGTGATATATATATATATATATATATTGTTGTTGATAATATACAGTGATCTGTATTTTTGACGTGGTTCGAGACTAGCATTTGGCGTGGTCCAAAACTATTATAGTGATCCGTATTTCTTTGGCGTGATCCGAAAACTAGTTTTTATTACAGTAATACGCATTCCTTTTGCGTGGTCCGAAACTGATAATTATTTTTTTTTGTGGAAGGAGCCGTATTTTCTGAGGTGATTACAGGCTGAAATTCAGCCCTACTTGCAGACTCGAGATTCTGAAGTGTGACCAGATTTGAAGCAGCTTGCCAGCATTGACTTTGACTTTTGGACGTGTCTTGGATCAATACTTTACTGGGACTATATACAGCAGATATATATTTTGATATATTTTGATAGGATCATTACTTGCGTATATCCATCGTGAATACCAAGAAGTGGTAGCACAAACTTAGAAATTGTTTAGTGATTATTCTAAATAAAACTATGCTTCTCAAGTTTGATCCTGTGTGGTAACAGCAGCATTTGGTATTTTTTCCTCAAAGAGCAATTTCGGGTTATTTTATATATATACCAGCATCTATCAAATCAGTCAAATCTCACTATTACTTTCTTGGGAAACAGACAGATGGCTTCACTAACCAATCTGATGTTGGAAGGTAGTCAACGCTTCAATGGCACAAACTACAACATCTGGAAACAGAGAATGTTAACCATTTTTTAATATAGGCATCTTGACCAGCTCGTTCTCAAAAAGGAGCTCTGTCCTGGTACAGCTGGCACCGATCAAGACAAGTTTGATGATCGAAATCGAGAAGCAGTTATGCTTCTCAAGCTCTCTGTCGCTAATGATCAGTTACCACAGATTCCTTCTGGCAAGACAGCTGCTAAGATTTGGCAACAGTTGAAGGAACTTCACGAGACATCCGACAAGAGCAGAGCTTTCTTTCTCAAAAATCAGTTGTTCTCCATCATGATGGACGAACATATGTCTTTCCAGGAACATCTCAACAAGATTAAAGACATTTGAGATCAGCTCGAAGCCATTGGTCACACCATGGAGGAAGAAGATCTGGTAGTCATCACTCTGAAAAGTCTACCACAATCTTATGAGTACTTCATAGAAACTCTAAACATTACTGCCACTAATGTTGATCTAAAGTTTCTAGAATTATGCACCAAACTCATGCAGCAGGATCGATGGAAACAACAGTTTGGTAGTGGTGCAGCATCAGCCTCCTCAGAAAATGCATTTGCTGCCAAATATCAGTCATCTCAGTCCTTTCAGCAGAAAGGTTCTTCTCGGTCTTTTGATCCTGCTAAGAAAAAAATGTGCAGTGTAACTACTGTCACAAATTTGGCCACATGAAGAAAGATTGCCGACAGAGAATTACTTCTGAACAGAAGAAACAGGGAGGGATTCATGAGACAGCAAATGTTGCAGAACATTCCGCGCAGACAGATTCTGCCTTTTATGCTTTTATGGCTAAAAGGTCTTCTGATCTTATTCCATCATCTGCCTGGTACATTGACTCTGGTGCATCACGCCATTTCTCTCACAGGCGTGACTGGTTTATTGACTTCTCATCTTTTAGTGATTCCGTGGTATTTGGAGGAGGTGAAAAATACACAGTAGATGGCAGAGGTACAGTTCAAATCCAGTCTGGTGGACGCACACTTATCTTCCTGAATGTGTAATATGTTCCTGGGATGGAAATTAATCTGCTGTCTGTCAGTCAGATAATGAGGAACTCCCCTCATCTTGATATAGTATTCAGTGCGCACAAATGCTCTATTATCGACAGGGAGACTAGCCTTACAGTTGCTGTTGGCCTAGAAGATCATGGTTTATACAGCCTTCTTGACACTGGTGATTTTCCAGAAGTGGCTCTAGCAGCTCGTGTTTCTCCCATCAGCACTCTATGGCATCAGCGATATGGGCACCTCAACATGCAGTATCTCTCTCAGCTTTCTAGGGACGGACTTGTGTCAGGATTACCTGACATTCAGAATCAGCAGTTGGGCGTATGCGGCGCTTGTCAATCTGGCAAACAACATCGGTCTTCATTCACGAATGGAGAATCTTGGCGCGCATCTAAAGTACTTCAGTTAATTCATGTTGATATTTGTGGTCCTATGAATACATCTTCTATCACTGCTTGCAAATATTTTTTGCTTATTGTCGATGATTTCAGCAGAAAAATGTGGGTATATTTTCTCAAATATAAATCTGATGCATTTAGTATCTTTCAGAAGTTTAAAACCTTAGTTGAAAAAGAGTTTGGCTGTAATATCATGACTCTTAGGACAGATAATGGGGGGGAATTTTGTTCTTCTGCTTTTTCCAACTTCTGTGATACTCATGGCATAAAACGCCACTTCACTACTCCGTACACTCCCCAGCAGAACAGTGTTGTTGAGCGCCGCAACCGCACGGTTGTTGAAATGGCTCGCTCTATGTTACAACACAAGAATGTTCCAAACAAATTTTGGGCTGAAGCACTCTTTACTGTTGTTTATCTTCTTAACCGATTACCTACTCAAGCTGTTAAAGGGAAGACTCCCGAAGAGGTTTGGTCTGGTCGTAAGCCAAAGATCAGTCACCTCAAAGTTTTTGGCTCAATTGCATATGTTTGGATTCCAACTGCTAAGCGCTCTAAGTTGGATTCCAAAAGCCAGAAACTCATGATGACAGGGTACAGTGATCATGACAAAGCTTACAGACTAATAGATATAGCCACTGGTCGTCTTAGCTTCAGTCGAGATGTGGTATTTGATGAAGACAGAGGCTTCTTTCAGTCTTCTTCTTTTGAGCAGTGGTCTAAGGATCAACCACACAGTGTTCTTCTTCCAGTAAGTCCACCTGATGGGAGGGATGATGCAGCATCCGTGTTTGATCATACACTACCTGAACTTCCTCCGGAAACTAATCCTTCTCTTGCTGCTCCTATTGTTTCTGAACCTTCTTCATCTCCTCCTGTTATTGGTTCCTCTACTTCTCGGCCAAAATGGTTGGCTAAAACCATTGGTGATCTCAGGGATGATGAACTTCTTGAAGGACGAACGTTTAGAAATAAGAGCAAACAGCAGTCTACAGTAAATTTTGCTCTTATGGCTAATCTACACAGTATCTTTGAGCCTCAAACTTACTCAAAGGCTAAGGGTATATCTGAGTGGGAACAGGCTATGGAAGCTGAATTCCAAAGTCTTCAGAAAAATCACACATGGACCCTTTATGATCTTCCTGAAGGAAAAAAACCCATTAGTTGCAAATGGGTATATAAAGTGAAATACAAAGCCAATGGAACTCTAGACAAGTATAAAGCTTGTCTTGTGGCTCGAGGATTCTCACAGAAGGAAGGCATTG
>APFE031697841.1:0-17984 GCA_000404065.3 Pinus taeda
TGGGTCGTTACCATGGTTCCCTCAATACCATCTATCTAATACCATGGGCCCATTACATTATTACTAACTACTTGTGGTCCCTTACATGATATGGGTTAACCACCTTATTTATTACTATGACCCATCCCATTATTACATTATTCCCTTGCGTACCTCCCTTTGTACCCCATATTATGCCCCATAGGTATATAACATTCCACCCTTCTTAATATGTTTCGTCCTCGAAACATGGGAAGAACATAAATATTAAGATCTACTCAAAAGAGTAGTCCATTGGTACCATGCACGTGCATCTAACCATCCAAGAGAAAGGTGAACCCTCGATCTCGATGGTGCCTCACTCGCTTGAGATGGAAGTTGACCGTGGCAGCTCTTCTGTGTTGATGTGTAGTAGGTGGATCTTCGATCCGCTATATCTGTCATGTGGGCGTTGTTGTCCTTGTGGCTAATTGGTTGCCATCTTGTTGGTTGCTGTCTTGCGGGGTGATGTGGGTGATGATATGTTGAAGTTTTAACCCATGGTGTCTTTTTCTTTAATTCACCCTTTACTAGAGCCTGGATGTTATCTGGTGCATGTTGGGGTGCTTGCTGTGGTGTCTTATCTTCCAATATTACTTCAACCGCTGAGCCCTCATCTGATGTATCAATACCTGTAACCTTTTTTGCTTCAGCCTCTGTTTGTGTTTGATTATTGATCATCACTGGCTCGTCATCTAATATGGATGTCCTTGGAACATCTTTTGCTTTAGCCTCCATGTACTTTACCTATTTATTGATGGAAATATCTTGTAATGTAATTTTCTTCTTTTTATACGAGAGCTTCAGGAATTTCTTCTACCAATTAATATTGATAGTACCCACAGATTCCATCCAAGGATATCCCAAAACAACATCCATATTATCCATATCTGAAGTATAAAAATCACCATGCAACACATACTTATGCATAGAAATCTTGAAATCCTTATACACTTGAACATCCTCATCATCCACCTGTGTGTTTTCAATGTGTTTTGTTGAACTTGCAATTTTTTTGCCAAATTAACATTGATAGAATTATGCTTGCCACTAGGATTTATAGAAACAATGATCTTCTCATTTTGAATCAATCCATGAACCTGTAATAAGGAGATACCAACAAAAAATAACCCTTTAGGTTTCTTGGTTTCCTTCTTTCGTGTAAAAATAAAATCTTTGCTAGGTTTTCTAGTTTCCTCCTTTCTAGAATGAGACCATTCATCCAAAAGTAGTTCTTCTATTTCATCAGCACTACATAACTTCATAAACTCACTGTCAAGTGATGACCACCATATATAGGCCTCATTTTTAAAATAAGACCCTATTTTGTCCTTTCCAACACCCTGGACAGTCCAACTTATGATATGCTATAAACTTTTCAATAGAAGACCAATCATATTTTCCTTTAAAAAACTTACTGTTATAAGCCATGAAGAGGGTTTTTTTAAAACAAATCGCTTACTTGGCGAATATTTGAAATGGCCACAATTCTATCAATATTGCTCAGAATCTCTATTATGAACTGTTTTCAGAAATGGAACAACCATTCTGCATATGCCCATGTGATAGAAATCTTGATCCAGGCACTAGAATTTCAGATCCGTGTTGCAACTCTCCCGTTGTCACCAAAATTTTTGAAAAAAGAGCTGATTTAAAATCAGCGATATCTCCCTCATCCAGACTCCGATTCGACTGTTTTTTTCTTTTTTGAAATTGTGTAATTTTTCACTAACAATCCAAATCTACAATTAGATTCTGTATATTTTGCACCAAAACATCTAGATCTGTGCCGCAAACTCACTGTCCTGACAAAATGTCTGCAACACCACTGATTTTTTTATCAGCGATATCTCCTTTATCTCGAGTCCAATTCAGGCGATTCTTTTTTTGAAATCAGGTATTTTTTCACAAAGAATCCAGTTCTACAATTAGATTTTTCATTTTTTTCCCTAAAGTGTACAGATCGAATCTGCAAACTCGCCATCCCAAACATTTCTTGCAAAAAAATTAAAAAAATTCTCCACTTTTGCCCAAGAAAGTGCTATGACACCACTTGTTATAGATCTGACCCAAAAATATATGATAATAAAAATAACCCAATAAATAACAAGATCTAAATATAGAATAGAAATGATTCACTTTATTGATCAAAACCCTTAAGGTAGGGCAACACCATACATTCACTCCTTAAGGAAAGAGAACACTCCATAAGCCATATGCCTGTTCATACAATAATCCTTCACATCTCTCAATGTGGAGTCTCTAGCCTCTATATAGGCGTCATACATATAATACCATGGGTCATTACCATGGTCCCCTCAATACCATCTATCTAATACCATGGGCCCAGTACATTATTACTAACTACTTGTGGTCCCTTACATGATACGGGTTAACCACCTTATTTATTACTATGACCCATCCGCTCTGATACCACTTGTTATATAACTAACCCAAAAATATATGATAATAGAAATAACCCAATAAATAACAAGATATGAATATAGAATAGGAATTCTTCTTTATTGATCAAAAGCCTTAAGGTAGGGCAACACCATACATTCAATTCTTAAGGAAGGAGAACAGTCCACAAGCCATATGCCTGTTCATACAATAATCCTTCACATCTATCAATGTGGAGTCTCTAGCCTCTATATAGGCCTCATACATACAATGCTATGGGTCATTACCATGGTTCCCTAAATACCATCTATCTAATACTGTGGGACCATTACATTATCACTAACTACTTGTGGTCCCTTACATGATACGGGTTAACCAACTTATTTATTATTATGACCCATACCATTATTACATTATTCCCTTGGGTACCTCCCTTTGTACCCCATATTATCCCCCTTAGGTATATAACACTTAGCCTTCTCAACCTGAGAGGGCTCTCTCACTAGATTAAAGATTTTGATAATGAATTAGATGGCTAACTCTATGATACAAATGAAGAAGTGTAAATGGTTGAAACGCAATTAGAAAATATTCATTGGGCTTATGGAATCAAAAGCGTTTCAGTATGACAATAATGTTAGCTTTACATGGAAGTCAGGGCATCTAGAATTCAACACATGGAGAGTACATCAGAAGCGTAAAGGGAAACACAATTTACGAGTGTATGAAGGAAGTTAGAGCACATTCAGGGATTTCTAAGTAATCATACATTTATACCACTGTAGATAATGAAGAGAGGAAAACCACTAGACATTTTGAACATTGAATTCCTTCTGATTCCTAAGAAGCAAAGCCAAATATTGTATTACTTAAAACAGAGTCTTACACAAAAGCACAATATGGGAGTTCTTTACAAAACATTCCAACCCTGATACATTAGATTTCCTCCCATATATAGAGTTCATTACATGACTTAGATTCCTTCCTCCAGCATGAGGGGAATTCTAATTGCTCCTAATTTGACACCTATTGACACTTAAAACCAAAAATTTAATATAATTGACTATTAATTGGCAGTTCTAGAGACCTAAAACATTTACGAGTGTAACTCCTCATTATGTTGGTAGTAGCATTGATTGTAGTACAAACTCGTTCTCTAACAAGTGGCCTTCTTCAGTTTGGCTGTGGTAGTGACTTTAAACTCCTTGCTGACCCTTGATGCCTTATCTATTGACTGTTCTTGGATTTTAGGAAGCTGTTCCTATTTTTTTCTTTTGGTCTCCAAAAGGATCTTCAAATTTTATTATCCCTGATGTTCCTCTTAATTACATGAAATGCATTGGATTAGCTCATTTTCCATACGCTGTAAACCTTGCACCCATACATGTTGTAAGACAAAATAAACTTCTTTAATGCTACGTGAAGCATCATGAACAGTTCTAGCTACGAAATAATGACCATTTTCATAACATAAATCTTGGAGTACATGAATGTCTTTCTTGTCCTTCTTCTTCCCTTGCTTGATGTTTATACCCTGTAAGTAATCCTTTTTAGATACCCATATTCAAGAAGATTTCCTTTTTCTTCTCAAAATTGGCCCACAAAACCATTATATGCAACTATAGTAGTTTCGTATCGTGCTAAAATGTTGTGCATTAGGGATCACCTACAGCAGTTTCATAGCACACTATGAAACTGTTGTGTGATTTCAAAAAAACAGCTTTATGCCAAAATTTAACTTCTTTGAGTTTTATTTCCTTTGAAATGGCTCTCGCATATGTCATGAAGTTGTTCAAAACTGAATAAACTGATACCATTCTTCAAAAGGTGGTCTACATCAAAATTTAGGATTTATCCTTACTTTCTATGTAGTTTTTCTTAGCTAAGGATTTCCTTCAGGCTGTTTCAGCTGTATCTTCAGATCTTCAATTTTCCTCTTTATAATTCGAATTCCAGCTCTTGACTTTGCATTGACCTTTTTGATGTATCTTGCTTCTTTTATGGCAGGGATTGTCAAAGTGAAATATTGAGCATTACAGCTAACCACTTCGGGTATTGAAATTGTTTTATATTCCCACAGATCCTCCATTTTATTAAAATAAGCTTCCTTGATTGCATGTTCCTTGAGGTTTTTCTTAGTTTGGAAATTTCAAGATTTTCCAGCTTCAGTTTCCTTTCCAACTCTTCAAAACTACATTCCTCTTGTTGAGAGATAACTGGTTTACCTCTGTTGTTTTTGTGTAGTTGTGATGATGATTCTGGTGGAACCACAGGTCCTTCATGTAATTTTTCTACCTCCCCTATCTCACTTGCTTCTAGCTGTTCCTCTTGTATCTCCTTTGAACGCTTCGTCACAGGTCTTCTTGGCTTAAAAACAAATTCAAAAGCCTGATCATGAAATTTGAGCTTTTTAGAGGTTTTGGATTTTTTGGTTTTTGCCTTTACTTGCTTCCATTAAGTCTGCTCATACCAGAGGAGATTCTTCAATGTCAATAGCTTGCAGCAAATCATTCAAACTTCCTTTTGAAGCTGGAATCCCCTCAGTAATCACTGCCTTACCTTTTTCTCTAGCTAGCTGGATCCTAGTTACTCTTCTTTGGACCGTTTCACCTGTGGATTGTTGTTGTACACCTTCTTTGATCTAAACTTTCCTTTTTGTGACTATTGGGGTGTGTCTTGAATTACTAGTGGTCTTGTGGGCTCCTTCACCTGCTTTCTAGCTTTCAATTTCATGAATCTTCTTGATCTTGTTTCTTCACAGTGACTAGCTGTTGGTGAAGAAATCCTTGTAGTCTGAGGGCTGAGACTAGTTTCATTCTTGAAGCTAGACATAAACAAGAAAATGGACCACTCCTTATCTATTTTCTGGAGCTCATGAAAAACAATCAATTTGACTAAACCATGATGAAACAATGAGGTCTCATAGGCTTCCTTCTTCAACTGAACCTTGTCACACATTTTTCCTAGGCTACGAAATAGATAGAAAGGCAAATCTATAGATATCTTTCCAGTGAAATGAAGCAAAATTTTAAAGTGATAGGAATACACCTTATGACACCTCCCCTCATAGGTAAAGTGTCTCTGTATGCAGGTAAGCAAAGTATCATATGAATCTTTGAAAAAGCTCCTGAGAATTGACTTATTTAAGTCTGAATCAATGAACTCTAGCTTTAAGAATTCCTTTCAAGGATTCATATCAAACTTGAAGTTTTTGAACCACCTCTCCTGTCCCCTTGGAATTTCAGTGACTGCAGATATGACATCTAGAGAGATTGGTAATTCAAGCACTCCAACCTTCGAATTCAATCCTATAAAATTGAGAGAAAATTATTTGGTGACTTGCATGTGGCCTCCTTGATGTTTTTCACAAAATCTCCAATAGCCAACCTGTTTGAAAGCCTGTTCAACTTCACTGTTCTTTAGGAGAACATATAAACCTTCAGGCTCATTCCTTAGACATCTGCCTGACCTATGATCCTTCTTTTCTGTATACATCTCCATAGGTTTCCTGCAAAATGAAAATTGAAGGAGCTTGCACCATCTTAATCTTGATCTCTGCTTCGCTTGAAATGGAAAAGGAAGCTGCCTCGCTTGAACTTCAGAAAATTATGATTAAATTCCTGTCAATTTGCTTCTCATGCATGAACCCTAGCATAATCATATATGAACACACTTGTACCCTTTTCTTAAATTTGAAACTTGAGCGTACCAAGACACCTAACAAACCTAATGATGAGAATGGGTCATTGCATGTCATAGGCATGGTGTATGGACTGATAGTTGATGACATAAGACTAATGGATTCTGATAGATTGGAAAGTTGGGTGATATTTGACATGAATTTGCACGAATCCCCGATTTCATAGCACAGCCAGTGCAAATTCTGGGTTTTGCACTACGAAACCTCCTAGACTGGTGTTTGCGCTATGAAAACTCCTAGGCAGTTCCGTAGTGCATGAAAACCTTGACACAAGTTTGACACATGGAAATTTATGTGTGATGTGGGACCAGTGATAGGAAAAAACAGAGTGTTGACCTTATTTGAAAATACCAACAAGACTCTCTTTTAGATCTTAGACTCTAAAAAAAACCATGGAAAGACTAGACCAAGACTAACATCAATCCTTTGGAGCTAAACTAATCTTCAGAATTTAGAAATTTTTCTTAAGTGATAACACAAGGGATATGGAGTTCGCTATTTAATTTAGTTATCTATTCACCCACACTGGTTTTCGCTGTCATTTTCATTTGAAGCTGCCTCCAGCATGTTCTTCATACATCACTTTATCATCATCCGATCACCAAAAAACCTTCACAATCATTGTCAGATTCACTATTTTCTCCAACTGCCGCCTCGCATGGAGTCCACCACTTACTTTATGAACTTTAAGTCCCCACTGTAGATCTTCCTTGCTTGATCCGATGAGTGTCACTTCACCTGATCGCTAACTAGCTTGATTGTCAGATTCACTATTTTCTCCAACTGCCGCCTCGCATGGAGTCCACCAGTTACTTTATGAACTTTAAGTCCCCACTGTAGATCTTCCTTGCTTGATCTGATGAGTGTCACTTCACCTGATCGCTAACTAGCTTGGCCGATCTCCACCATTGATCAGCCCCGCCTGATCTAATGGCTATCGTACAATCTCGCGCAGATTTCTGTCCAACTGTTATCTACCCAAGAGCATGCAAGAAAAGTGGTTTCTCCATGCTACGTGTCACCATTTAGGCTAATCGCATGAAATTTTAGAAAAAATCTTACATCTTTGACGACACGTGAAATATAGCTTACCACCCTCTAAACTCGCTCCACCATTTCCACACATTTCTTTTGCCCACGATCTAATCTCTGTCATCCATCTCTTGAATTCACCTACGCAATAAGATCTTAGCCATTCATCACTCCTTTTAGCCTCATCCGTCCATCTCTTGACGTCACCCGTGTGATTAGATCATGTCCAATCATCTCATATTAACCTTGTTTGTCCATCCACTCACCTAATCCCTCGCGACATGATCTTTGTCGTTCATTTTCTTTCTTCCCTTGTTCATCCACCCATTCACTTAAGCATTCATGATAATATCTCCACCATTTATCCTATTATTTAACCATGTTCACCCATCTATCTACGTAACCTCCTACAATCCAATCTCTTCGATTCATCTGCCTTTCACCTGACTGATCCAATGGTTCTTATGTACTATTTCTCCCCCATGTCCTCCTTTCACTGATTTTGACCTTTGATTGATTTTTTCACTTGATACCTGATTTAGCCTAAGTTTCTTTGTTACACCTTAGTCTACTTTTGATGCTCTTTGATTCTACAACTTACATAATTAGCATTAGGTTAGTGTTAATTTAGAAATTCTACTTAGCATAACTATTTGATTGGTTAGTTATGTTATGGTGTTAGTTTAGCATTTCATATTGTTTGTGTCATTACTGCAGTAGAGCAGCTCTCTCTTAGAATAGGTTTTCTCTCCTTCCATAAAATAATTGAGCTTCTTCTTACCCTATAGAAGTTTGGCTTGGAACTTGTGGGGTCTCTTTCCAGATAAACAGTGACAACAGGAAAGACTTTTACTTCTACTTGTGCATATAGCACTGTCACCTCCAAGTTTGTATGAACCCCAGGTTGATAAGTAAAGATGGTAGCACTGGGAGTTGCATTATTATTGTTGAAATACCTACGTTCATCACTCACCTAGTTACTTCACTAGGTGAGACAAAGAGGGCATTGAACGCAGATTTCAAGAAGCCCAAATCGCAGTGACAATGCATTACAAAATAAAATAAATTAAGCAATCAATCAATGAGACTATCTCAGATGTATATTAGAGGTTAAAATTCTTACTGGGACAAGTCAACTTCCAGATTTCTGATGAACACCAAAAAGAGTGTTATATTGCTACATTATTGCCAAATCTGAGATTACCACTATCATTAAAAAAGATTTCGATGCAGGTGGAAGCATTAGAAATCATGATGAAGTTGGAAGCTTCACCAGTAAAGGATACTCAAATAGGGGTTTAGTAGATACAGTTCCAATTAGCAAGGTTACATATGGAGCTGCAAGATGTGAAGAAAGGAAAGGAAGTTTGGTCTGAGATATGCAAAAACATTTGTTGTACGAAGTGTAATGTGGAGTGTCGTTGTAAGGACTAGTGTTTTGTTTATCATGATTATGTGGTTTTCATAGGTCCCAATACTTTAAAGCCAGAGCCTAGTGTTGGACCAAGTAACAAACTGAGTGTCTGGTGTAGTATTTGCTGAGTTGCAGGAAAACACCCGACTGCTCATTGTTATTTGTTATAGAAATATGTGCATTTCAATTATTTTGTAACTTTTGTCGAATACTAAGACATCAAAAGAAGAATAGTCACAGCTATGATTTGATGATGGATTGAACTCCGAAATATAAGATGGAAGCTGAAGGCTGCCCACAATAAGTTCACCTACAACCTATAGAGGATTTTAAGGTCGAGGGTATAGTCATGGAGGGGAAGCTACTTGAGGACGGGGTCACATCATATGCTATAACTGTGACGAAGATGGACATTTTGCATGGGATTTTCAGAACCCCAATTACCCTTCTTGTCAGTGTTGTTGGTAGTTTGACCATGTAATAGAGGATTTCCTTATTTTAATTGCTAAGATGTAGGAAAAAAAGAATCAAAAACCTATGAAGAATTTACAAATGATGAGATCCAAACTACGCGAGGAGGATCAAAGGGTTAATATAGTGACACGAAGTGGTGCACCTACAAGAGAAGATAAAGCATAGGGTAAAAAGCATGTGGCAGATTCATGGGTTAGGAAGGTAGAAGAGAAGATTATTGGGTTCAATATGTAGAGGGAGAAAGAAACCTTCATCGAAGCAAAGAAGAGTTCCATGGACCTAGGAGCTTCAACATAAATGACACAGATGCAATTAGTGCCATGAAAGAATAAGTTTGAAGTCACTACCACAATGGAGAATTCTGATCCAACTATTCTGAAATCATTTTTGCACACATGTATGAAATTTCTCAGAAATAAGAAAGTAGTAGAAAGATTGCAAGAGCTAATTGATAACTACATTGGTAAAGAACATCAACAGCCTAAAAAACACTTAATAAATAAGCTAAACATAAATAAGAAAAGAACTGGCCAAGAGATGTGATTAATTACGTAGATTAGTCAATTCAAAATGGATCAGGTAATTCTTTGTTTGGGATCTGCTGCGAATGTATTGCTGAAGAAAAGTTGGTAGTGAATGGGAAAACCCAAGTTGCAATGGTTACCAATTCAGCTGTGCATGGCCAATCAAAAGAAGAGCATCCCGATGGGTCAATTGCATGGAGTTGTTATGGATATTGAAGGAGCAAGCATAGTAGCAGACTTTGAATTTATTGAGTTGTGGATGACAACAATCCATATCCAACATAACTTGGAATTGATTTGGATTTTGATATGAATGAGATAATCAATTTGAAGGGAACGAGTATGGTGTTTGAAAAGAATGGTACTAGGGTTTGTGGTGAAGTAAAATTATAAGCGTAGACATGAACGAATTCCTCTAGCCCGATAATGGGTCTGGCCACAATAGATACATTCTATATAAGATTTCGTTAGGTTAGAATTAATCAAGAGGGCCTACCTCTTGGTCACTTATCCTGCTTGATGATGTCCTCACTTGCTCGCTCCGACAATCTCTTTCTTCCTTCTTCAAGCTCCTGAAAGAAGTAAACAACAACAGCACTGAAACATGATAATAGGCAAATTGCAATTCAACCTGCTTAATGAGTCAAGAAGCATTAAGACATCGGTATGTAATATTACAAACCATGTAGGAAATCAATCAATAGTTGCACATATTAATATCAAAGAGAGATTTCAACCATTTGTCTTGATGCTACAATCTTCCTCTGACAAGAACGGGTTCCCACACACTTCTTCTAGCACTCCATGATGGCTTTAAACAACAATAGTTCAAAGGCTCTTCCCTTTAGGCTTCACTCAAAACCAAGCACACTTCTCCCTCACACAACTAGATGGCTACAACTAGTAATAGGTTTCTTTTATAATCCAAAATAGTATACTCACACTCAGCCAAAACTCTAACTAGCTTGTGCTTTGCAAGAAGGGAGGTTTATATAGGAAATATGGATGGGAGATGGATCCTCTTCTCATGGGATAAGGACTTACCTCTTGAGGTAGTTCCATGATTATAGGGGAAAGGAGCCAAAATTCTCATCATTGACCCCATCCAGCCAAACCATTTACCAGAATTCCGTTATGAAGCTTCTAGAGCTAGAAGCTTCGACTCAAATTTAAAAAACTTCCCATAACAGGAACAGCCTAGCTGGAACATAGCTCAGTCGCACCAGTCGGCATAGGGAATAGTGCTAATCTCTGCACATTGGTGCGCGGGAAATAAAGGCCATTAGTGCCAGTCTTGTAAATTGGGCGAAACAAAAGTTTGAAGGGAAATGGTACAAAAGGGAAATGATCTACTCATGAAGAGGGACATACTGGGATTTTATTCATGAAGGCAAAGCATGCGGGGTTCACTATAGAGGCCCTCCAAGATCAAGGAACAGGGAGTACAAGGACAATGACAAAATTTTGTGTAACAGATGCCCCCTAAAGCATAAAGGCCGAGTCTGAGTGGGATGAAATGCTTCATAAATTAGTGTGAGAAACTATTCTATCATTAGAAAACCTGCAAGCAAGTACATATGTATATACATAAACTGAGATCTCTATCAAATCATACATGAATCATGGCATGGACACAACCATTGTAGTATACCTATGGGGGATAATATCGGGTACAAAGGGAGGCACCCAAGGGAATAATGTAACAATGGGGTGGGCAATAGTAATAAATAAGGTGGTTAACCCATATCATGTAAGGGACCACAAGCAATTAGTAATAATGTAATAAGCCCATGGTATTAGATAGATGGTATTGAGGGAACCATGGTAATGATCCATCGTATTGTATGTATGAGGCCTATATAGAGGCTAGTGACTCCCCATTAAGAGATGTCAAGGAATATTGTATGAAGAGGCATATGGCTTGTGGAGTGTTCTCCTTCCTTAAAGAGTGAATGTATGGTGTTGCTCTACCTTAAGGATTTGATGAATAAAGTGAAGCATTTCTATATTAAGATTTTGTTATTTCTTGGGTATATTTGTATTTTCATATATTTTCATATCATATCTATAACAAGTGGTATCAAAGCACTTTCTTGGGCAAAGTGGAGAATATTTTCTTTATTTTTGAAGGAATTTTCTGGGCAGCAAGTTTGCAGATTAGATTTGTACATTTTGGTGCAACATCTATAGAATATAACAAGGATCTATGTTTTTGGTGAAAAAATACCCAATTTGAAAAAACAAATCAACCGAATCGGAGTCCAGATAAGGGAGATATTGTTGATTTAAAAAAATCAGCTGTGTTGTAGACATTTTTCTGGGATACGAGTTTTCAGATCAGATTTGTACATTCTGGTGAAAAATCTATAGAATCTAATTGCAGATCTAAGTTTCTGGTGAAAAAATACTCAATTTAAAAAAAAATCGGCCGAATCGGAGTCTAGATGAGGAAGATATTGCTGATTTAAAAATCAGTGGGGTTGTAGACATTTTTTGGGGCAGCAAGTTTGTGGAGTGGATTTGTACGTTCTAGTGCAAAAATGTAGGGTCTAATTTTAGATATTGATTGTTTGTGAAAAAATACCCAAGTTCAAAAAAACAATCAGTTGAATCAGAGTCCAGATGACGGAGATATCGCTGATTTAAAATCAGCTCTTTTTTTAGAAAGTTTTTGGTGACAGTGAGACAGTTGCAGCAAGACTCTGAAATTCTAGTGCCTAGATCAGGATTTCTATATCATGGGAAGATCCAAAATGCTTGTTCCATTTCCAAAAAAAGGTCATATAGGGATTCTGAGCAATATTGATTAAATTGTGGCCATTTCAAATTTTCGCCAAGTAAGTAATTTGTATTACAAACCCTCTTCATGGCTTATAACA
Organism: Pinus taeda; assembly: GCA_000404065.3. Lineage (NCBI taxonomy): Eukaryota > Viridiplantae > Streptophyta > Pinopsida > Pinales > Pinaceae > Pinus > Pinus taeda. The sequence goes on from APFE031697841.1 coordinate 12,445, forward strand.
ATAAGTTTTTTAAAGGAGATTATGATTGGACTTTTATTGAAATTTTTATAGCATATCATAAGTTGGACCATCCAGGGTGTTGGAAGGACAAAATAGGGTCTTATTTGAGAAATGAGGCTCCTATGTGGTGGTAATCACTTGATAGGGAGTTTCTGAAGTTATGTAGCGCTGATGAAATAGAAGAACTACTTTTGGATGAATGGTCTCATACTAGAAAGGAGAAAACCACAAAACCTAGCAAAGATTTTATTTTTACAGGAAAGAAGGAAACCAAGAAACCTAAAGGGTTATTTTCTGCTGGTATCTCCTTATTGCAGGTTCATGGATTGATTCAGAAGGAGATGATCGTTGTATCTATAAATCCTAGTTGCAAGCATAATTTTATCAATGTTAATTTGGCAAACAAATTGCAAGCTCCATCAAAACACATTGAAAACACACAGGTTGATAATGAGGATGTTCAAGTTTATAAAGATTTGAAGCTTTCTATGGATAAGCATGTGTTGCATTGTGACTTTTATACTTCATATATGGATAATATGGATGTTGTTTTGGGATACCCTTGGATGGAATCAATGGGTACTATAAATATTAATGTGTAGAAGAAATTCCTGAAGCTCTGGTATAAAAAGAATAAAATTACATTACAGGATATTTCCATCAATAAACAAGTAGAGTCCAAGGAGGTTGAAGCATAAGATGTTCCAGGGACTGACATATCAGATGATGAGCCTTTGATGGTCAACAATCAAACACAAACATCAAACCATGTACTAGAAAAATAGGTAGCGTCCAAGGAGGCTGAAGCAGAAAAGGTTGTAGGTACTGATACATCAGATGAGGACTCAGTGGTTGAAGTAACATTGGAAGATAAAAAACAACAACAAGCACCATAACATGTACTAGATACAAATCAAGCTCCATTAGGTGGTGAATTAAAGAAAGATACACTGTTGGTTAACACTTTAGCATATCACCACCCACATCACCCCACAAGAAAACAACAAAGAAGATGGAAATGTATTAGGCACAAGGACAACAACCCCTGCATGACAGATAGAGAGAAGCAAAGATCCACCTACTACACATCAACACAGAAGATTTGCTAGGTTCTACTTCCATCTCAAGTGAGCGAGGCACCAGCTGGATCGAGGGTTCACCTTTTGTCTTGGATGGCTAGATGCACATGCATGGTACCAGTGGACTACTCTTTTGAGTAGATCTTATTATTTGTGTTCTTCCCATGTTTCAGGGATGAAACATGTTAAGGGGGTTGGAATGTAGTATACCCAGGGGGGATAATATGGGGTACAAAGGGAGGTACCCAAGGGAATAATGTAATAATGGGATGGGCCATAGTAATAAATAAGGTGGTTAACCCATATCATGTAAGGGACCACAAGCAGTTAGCAATAATATAATAAGCCCATGGTATTAGATAGATGGTATTGAGGGAACCATGGTAATGACCCATGGTATTATATGTATGAGGCCTATATAGAGGCTAGAGACTCCACATTCAAAGATGTCAAGGAGTATTGTATGAACATGCATATCGCTTGTGGAGTGTTCTCCTCCCTTAAGGAGTGAATGTATGGTGTTGCCCTACCTTAAGGGTTTGATTAATAAAGTGAAGCATTTCTATATTCACATCTTGTTATTTCTTGGGTATATTTGTATTTTCATATCATATCTATAACAACCATCTAGAGAATGATTATGTAAATGGATCCAGGTATGGGTGTAGCCATCTGTCAAAGAAGATCATAATGAAACCAAGGTATGGTCATAGCCATCCTATAATGAGAAGGATAACATATGATAACTCACGATTTGGTCACAGCCAGCCATCTGAAAGAGACATGCATATCATCATAACCATGTCACACAACTTCGCAACCTGGACTTTGTGTGATCTGAGTCCAAGGTCTTGTGCTCCAACACAACCCGATCAAGTACAGATCTAAGCATGTGAATAGATGTGTTAACATCAAACATGCTAGAAAGTCTCTTGATTACTAATCAATGATTTAAACTATTAACAATTGTGAGAGAAACCACCAATAATAATGATGGCCCTCAAGGTACTATCAACACAATTAACGGAATGTGAATACATGAACTGAATTTGAACACCTGTGAGATCACTTGATTGAAAGGAAGTGATGTGAACTTTTCATCGAGTACGAAGAACTTGCCATTAAGGCATGCAAGCTCTAAGGTACTGGAAGGGAGTCCCTCTATCAACTTCCCAGATAATGAGTTAAAGTCGATGGAAAGCGACTGTGTCGAAGGAGATCCATAATCAATCCCAAATCATCGACGTGAGACGAGAGGATGAAAAATGATTTTGGATGATACAAAGAATCAGAGGTAAGTGTAACTGAAGAAGGACAACTCTTGAACATATGAGTGACACAACTAGAAGTTTGGCATATTTTGGATCCATAGGATTGGTGGTCATGATGATGTGGCAGAGATCAACTGGAAGGCAAAAATGAATGGCCCAAAGCCAGGAAGGTCAATGATAGAAAGGAGGATGTCCCAACCTAACACAAAGCAAAGAGTGTCATGTTGAGCTGCCGACATGACTCATAGATTCCAAATTCACCCCCAACCATTTCTGGCGAGTACCCCACTTATTTTTTAGTCACAAGCTTGAAGGGGATAGAATATGCTTGTACTGTAAGTTCATCCTTTGGATGAATCCAACTTAATAAGTTTAATGAGACCTAGGAAGGAGAAGCTCATGTTCATCATGATTATGAATCCAATGTCGTTTAATAGTTTAATGAGTCTGACAAAGGTGTAAATCGGTATCTTTTTCATGTTTAGAGATTTTGAAAAATACAAGTAAAAGAAAACTCCACATCGTCCCTTTTCATAAATTTGTGTCTCTCGAGACCGAAAAGGTAGAAAATGATACTTGAGAGAACTGCTTGACCATTTCAGTCAAGGAGTACCTATTTCGTAAATAGTGCCTCCCAGCCCAAAAAAGGGGTAAACATATACTAGGCGCATGATATTTTGCATCCATTAACGAGTTCGAAATGACAAGGGCTCGACCATCTTTTCACTTTTAAAGGGTCGGAAAAGAGCTGAAAGCAGACCCCCAATTTTTATTCTCCTTAACAAGTCAAAAAGGGAAATAATACTCAGAAATATTTTCATCTAATTTTAATGAGTCGAGAAAAGAGTTGTAATCTGACTCATCGTCATCATCGAACATCCATCACCTATTGCTGCACAAGTAAGGAAAAGTGTATTATCAAGTTCTTGAGGCAAAATAGGTCAAAAATATTTACAAAATGTGATATTTTCATGAAAAAATAAATAAAAAGGGAAAAATTAAATATATTTTCACCATTTACCATTTTACCTTTGCAGTGAAGACTTTTTACCCACTTTTTGCCTAGTTGTTCTGGAGAAAATTGTGGGAGATCCGGGAGGTCAACCGACGAGCCATCAGTTCCAAGTAACAGCCGGAGCCCTAAGCTCCATTTTCATGCCATTCATTTATGTTTTTAGCCATTTTTCTAGATTTTTAGGGGGGGTTTTGAGAAATTTTCTCCATTGGTTGGCGCAATTTCTAGGCATGAGATCATGTCGACTGAGGGTGATTTTCATAGCCGTCCACACCGACCAGTGCGATTGTTTCTAAAACAGGCGTGTCAGCATTGTGGATAGGAAAAAACCATTTTTTTTCAAAAAATTACCATTAGGACTTGAATTTTATGTGCCAAAATTGATAATTGACTCAAATTAATGGTTTTTACAGGAGAGAAATTTCCGAAAAAGGTGGATTGGAAGGAAAGAGAACACAAAGATGTTGACACCCAAGCATTGAATCATCCAAATTTCCTGGAGGCTTTGAGGGTGTTATCACTCTGTAATTTTTCTCAAGGATAAAAAAGAAAATTACCGAGGTAACCACAAACCCACTTTTGGGATTAGAATCTAGCCTTCCTAATGCTCAGAGAGGGCTCTCTCTTAATGATTTAACTTTTTTGTTTTAATTGATTTTAGGCTAGTTATGTAAGCCTGATTTGGTTTTGATTTGAGTTGTTTGTGGAATTACTGATTAAATGGATAGATGATTGTCTATATTCCATTTCAATATGGAGTCAAGCAGGCTTTGAAAACAGAACAACAACAAACAATAAATAAAATGCTACAGGGAAGATAGGTGAGCAATATCAGATCTCAAAGGTTGGATGGTGAAATGATTTCCAATCTGGATCAAGGAGCAATTAAGGATTCCTTAAACCGGACAATGAAGAAAGTAAAAGAGATTAATCGAAACTAGGGAGCAATGAAGAATTCCCTACTCTGGATATCAGAAGAAAACATAGAAATGTATAACAGTAAAAGTAGAGTGTAATGTTTAAGAAAATTCTGTAGTCACATCCCTGTTATAAAATTCAAATTTAGAACACATATGAGTTTATGGAATACTTAGAAAAGGAAAATAAACAAGATAAAATTTTTACTTCACTCAGGTAGCTCAACACATGAACTCTGTAAAGAAGTTTATTTATAACTTGTCTTGTTTGTCAAATGAAAATTGGTACAATAACCCTTAGGTTGCAGTTGATTTCATGTATATAAATGTTCACAAATATACCATCTATACTTCAAATTATGAAGTATTTATACAAAAATTATTACAAATTATTGTAAACTAATTTAGGAATTATTCTGGGAAATAAAATATCTCGATACTAAAAGGTAGTGACACCTTTCAAATAACATGAAAGCTATCCCTATTTTGATTGATTGTTGTTATCTATCTGCTTCTTTTATGCTGGTTTCTCTCTCACGCTTTCTTCTTCCTCTGCTTGCTCTGTTTAGTCTTTTACCAGTCACAGTAAATCACATCATCTGGTATCTTTTACTTTCAGCCTACTTTTATGTCTTTAGTTAATCTGAAAATGGGGCAATTAGGCCTCTTGTCTAACTTACAAGAACCTCTCCCACTTCCAAATCTTTAAATATTCCCAAGTCTTACTGATTAACCAAATGTGGAATTAATAAATTCTTGAAAATAAGGTGTCTGGTGGTATTTATTTTAAAACTGCTATGTGTTGTAAGTTCACTTGCTTATGCTGATATGTAAATATATATAACATTAAATAACGTAGCAATAAAATAACACACAGAACAACAATATTAATTTGGATTTCACCCAAAGCTCTTGGGCTACATCTTCTTGAGCTCTAGTCAACTCAACTACGCTCTCTGGGATTATGGCAGCAGTTCTTTTAGAAGTTCCACACTCAACTCCAATGTTTTACATAGAAACAGTGGGCTTAGAACACCACCTTATCCCTTATGTCAGACCAGGAGTAACTCCAGTTTGGCAGAAAACTGATTCATTTTTTATTCCATAGGTAACCCATTATTATATATAATAGGGAGTGATTGTTTAGTTCATCTCCCGATGACTGTTCACCTTCCCAATTTATTTTATTTACATAAAATTCCCAATCATGAAGATTAGGTGTCAACATTCCCCCCTTAATCTGAAGGGATGTTGGTGA
>APFE031697843.1:0-20362 GCA_000404065.3 Pinus taeda
TCTAAATTCCTTAACATTTGTATCATTTACATCTAGATGAATAACCAAGAAGTATTCCTTCGTCTTCACTCGGTTCAAACTTATCAAGTTTTTCATCATTCTTTTTGATGAAACATTTGCTTCCAAAATCTCTGAAGTGTTTTATAGTAGGAGGCTTACCATACCAAATTTCATATGTAGTTTGACCACTATTTACTCGAACAGTAGCTTTGTTGACAATATTTACAGCAGTATATGCAACTTCACCCCAAAAGGTGGTAGGAGTTCTAGATTCATCAAGCATAGATCGATCCATTTGTCGAATTGTTCTATTCATACTTCCCACCACACCATTTCTTTAGGAGTTCTGGAAATATAGAACTATCTTTTTATTCCATGCTCTTGATAGATTTCAAAATATTCATCTAATATGAATTCTCCTCCTCAATCATATCTGAGACATTTGATCTTTAGATATAATTCATTTCCAGCTAAATCTTTGAAGGCTTCGCAATTTTCAAATGGTTCATCTTTATGATTTAGTAAACCAATCCTGCACATTCTAGAAAAATCATCGATGAATAAAATGAAGTATTCTTCTGGACGAGGTGAATTTTTCCTTATTTGTCCACACAAATCAGTGTGAACAATTTCAAGAGGCTTACTTGTTGATCCTTCTCTATCACTGAAATGAACTCTAGCTTGCTTAATGAAGTGACATGGTTTATAGATGGTATTTTCTAGGACACTAATATTTGGAAGATCATGAACCGCCTTGAGCATTCATGATCTTCTTATTTGAGAAAATCTTAGATGCCCTAATTTTCTATGCCATAACCATTTCTCTTCTATTTTTCTTAGATAACATTGTTCCTGACCTCCTTTTAGTATATATACATTACTTGTAGTTCTTGTGCCTTTGATTATGCTCTTTCATGTGTCAAGCTTACAAACCACACATATGTTTGGTCGAAGCACAACTTCATTTACTTGATCAAACATTTCACTGACACTCAAAAATTTGTGCTTTAAACCATAAACATAAATAATATTTGTAGGTTTAACCTTTTCTTTCAACTAAATAGAACCTTTACCCTTAATGATGGCTGCTATGTCATTTCCAAAAGACACATTCTTTTCTTTTTCTAGAGCATTATATGAAAGGATTTTATCTTTATCACTTGCCTTGTGTTTAGAGCATTTGCTCTCAATGTACCACTCATTTTATTTCCCTTCTTCAAATAGATATATGGCACATCTTTTTGACTGAAATTCCTTCTTTTTCCATACCTTGGAATTTGATGATGTTTTCTCCTTTTGAATTGTTGGACGAAATTTGCCCCTGTATTCAGATTCTTCATCACCAAAGTTATTGCAAAGTGAACATTCAATTTCATATTTAAGAGGAGAAAAGTTATTATAGGAGCTTTTCTTGATTCCTATCACACTACTTTTTTTTTGTGCTTCTCTATTCATGATAGTCTTGTAAGCCAAATATTGAGCAACTTTATGACCAAAGTTATGGCATGAAAAACATTTTACATTAAAAAATAGGTCTCTGTGATGATAAAACCTTTTGGTGTTTTTTACCTTTTGAATAGTGCTTCTATTGGTGTCCACCCTTGGGGTAAAATGGGCATGATTTACCTAGGAAATACCTTTAGGTTTTTGTTGAGGATTGACGCATTGTTTACTAGTTTTTGATGCATCAAGAGAGCTTCTAGTGTTGACTGAAGGCTTTTCCAGTTGGTATGCTTCTCTAGTGTATCCAATACCAAACTTTATAAGTGGAGAATTATGAACCTTGATGATTTCATATAAGTTTTCTGATACTTTAGAAAATCTAAGATTGATAGATTTTGTCTTCTCAAGTTCTTCCCTTAGACCCACTACTTCACATTCTAATTTTTTATTGTCATTTTCTATTTCATTGAGTTGATGTGTCAAAGTGTTTATGGCCATATTCGTTTCTTCAAAACAAATTTCAAGTTGAGTGATTTCTTCAATAAAATCTTCCTCTTCTAATGCATCCATAAAATCATCATTGTCATAAGCCATGAGTAGTTTAAAATCTTGTTAAGATTCATCTTCATCGCTATTAGATAGGCCATCACTATATTCATGAGTATAATAACATCTTCTATTAACACACAATTTTCTATTATATTTTGTAGAATCCTCTACTTTTTCATGATTATCTTTATTAATGGCCAACTCTAACACAGGCAAAACATTTGAATGGAAGCTTACCTCTGAATCTTTTGGAACCCCATTGAAGCTTCTTTACAAAGTTTACCTCATTTTGTTTTGAAATATATCTTGATTCCTTGAGATCTTCCTTTTCTTTTCCGTTTGATGAAGCTTCAAAAGTGACTTCTCTAATATCTGATAAACCTCCTTTCCTAATTTCAAAGGCAGTTAAAATTCCATGAAGTTGAACAATAGTAATAGATTGTAGATCCTGCTTCTCTTCAATGGTAGATACTTTTGACTCAAATTTAGAAGATGGGGACCTCAAAATTTTCTCTACTAAAGTAGCCTCCTCATTTTCTTCACCTGGATTCTTCATACAATTTAAAATCTCATCTACTCTTCAAAAGTAACTAGGAATACTTTCATCACTAGGCACGTTGAGAGTTTCATATTGAATTCTAAGGGTTTGGGGCTTAGCACGTTTTACTTGGGAGTTTTCTTTGTAGTTCTGAATTATTTTGTCCCATATTTCTTTGGTTGTCTTGAGGTACATGACTTTGATGAATTCTAATTCCAACAGACTTCCCAATAGACTATTGATGGATTTTGCAGTAGTTTCGTATAACATGTTTCCTATTGTATTTGTGGGTATAGCTACCGGAAATTGGTATCCGCCTTCCAAAGTTTCCCAAACATCATCTCCAAGTGACTGAAGATAGCATTTGGTTCTTGTCTTCCAATATACCAAGTTGTTTCCGTTGAATATTGGTTATTTGATAGATCACATGCCTTCATGATTGTTCATCTTGAGAGATATCCCTTCAAGTGATCAAGCTTCTTCTGAAGGGCATGCTATGATTCCAATTACTTGGAATAATACTGAGAGGGGGGGTGAATCAATATTTACAAATAAATAACTTTTCATTTCATAATCAGATTTATATATGCTACTTCTGTGAAGGGAACTCACGTGTGCACGCAAATGTTAATAAGGAAACCAATGTATATCCATTGAATTTATGATTAGTTTAATTCATGATATGTTTATCTTTAATCATTACATCAATAATTTATTAAATAATAACCATGTGTAGTAATAACAAAATAAACCATCACACATAATCAATGAACACGGACACTAAGATTTGAGGTGGAAACCCAATGAGGGAGAATACGACATGTTGTTGTTGTCCCTATCTTCTTTTAATATAAAGAAAATATGTTTACAATCTTGTACTGGTGCAGACTCATACCAATACATAGGAACCCACCTACATAAGGCTACAAACTTCTCTCGTTCTCCAGGTTCTACTGGAAGGTAGCTACAATCCCTTAGCTCTTGTACTAGCCAATATGTTTACTAGTATGTAGGCATCGATCTACACAAGGCTATGACCTTCTCTCTTCCTCTAGGGACCATGTTTCATAAATTTTCGGATTGGACAATCCTACTACACAAGAACACAATATGAAGTTGACGTTTCATCAATTTTTCACATTGGACTCATTAGTAACATTGAAGCGCAAACTCAATAATGACTACATAAACCAACAATCAGTGAATCTGAATAGTCAGATCACTATCACTAGAACACTATGTTGAACCTATAAAACTACATCACCAACCAAAACCAACTGAAACCTCAAAAATCATATGTTAGAACGTATACGCTACTTCAATGAAGCCAAATTTCATGTATGCACTACTTCCTTTAAGATAACCTGCGTACACCTCTAAAAATACTGAATCATAAAACTTATGAACCAAGAATAGTTCTAATGAGTAGAATTCTGAAGATCTACTGTCAAATTACAAAAGTCTACAGAGGTGGCACCAAAGATCACCCTTCTCACTTAATCAACCAATCAATCAGACTCAAACTCCTTATATAATCAGTTTTACATTCAGATCTAATGAACACATCATTAATACAAAATAGTAAAACAACAACACTAATGAGAAAGATTAGTCACCTATGAAGATTGATATTTTCTTTTGCATACGCTACTTGTAAGAGTCGAACTAGCGTGTATACACACCTTCACCAAAGCGAACTAGCATATAGATCTTAAAATACATACTGATAACTTCATAACTATTCCAAACTTCAGACTTACCCGGATACAACACCTATACAATAATGCAAACACCTTATTGCAGACAAGAAGGATCTCCCTATATTTTTGACAAAACCTAGCAACAAACATCAAAATAATTTCTACCTTTGCTTAGCTTATCACTTAAATATGAAGCATGTAGTACGCGAAGAATCGTTACCTATTAAAAAAGTTCTTGTACGAGTCCTTTCAGTTCTTTCGAGGACTAGTTCTTCCTCAATGCCTTAGAGCCTTTCCCAATTCTTTTCACAACAGCTCCATGATCTTCCAAAGGAGACATGCATAGATAAAAACATTCAAAAGGATCAAAGCATATTACATATAAAATGAGAGGTAAATGAATTTCCTAAATTAACATACATCATATAGTTGAATCAATAATATATTATAAACCATGCGAGTGATCAATGAATATCCCAAATAACATCAAAATAGATGCAATTAGGAAAGAACAATTTATTTGTATTGAATTCAAAGGAGAACAAGCTTACAACTTGGTTGCCTTGATGCCATTACCCTCTTCCAATGGTATACAATCTTTGCCTTTGATGAAAATACTTTTACCCATATTTCAACAACATTTCTACCCTCAATAGTCCTCCCTAACCATTTGGTTTGCGTATGATTTATAGGCTAAGAGGAGGAGGTTTGATATCTTCTTCCTAACAGATGAGATCCTTAAAAGTTGGAATTAGGGATCGACAAAGAGAGGGAATTAGCTCCGTGAACAAAGGGATCAGCCTTGGGCAAGCATCAACTCGAAGGTTTAATTGGGAAGTATTTGCTCAATAAAGGTTCTCGTTAGGGAACCATACAACTACTGAAAAATAGTTTTCTGAACCTTGTAATCCAAATTTCTCATTCTCCTTGAGATTTTTTAGCTTCTAGCCTTGCAGGGGAATACTTTTGAACACTTTTCTTGATAACACAAGATCCATATTAATAGTGATTTTCCTATTGGTCAAAAAATAATGTGTAACACACCCATGGTTAATTATAGTCTCACTATGGTCAAATATAGCTCAACGATAGTCATCCATGGTCGACCATAGCTCAATCATTTTCAAAGTATGGTCAACCATAGTTAACCATGGTCATCCATCATTATCATGTTTAACCATGGTCAAGACTCTAATTATAGTTAACATGGCCAATTATAGTTAACCATGGACAACCGTATTCAAAGCATAGTTAACCATTTTCAATGTTCAATGTTATTATTAATAAATTAGCATCACAATGTAATGAATAAAAATCACCATTACGATGTGGCGAAGGAAAATAAATGTCACAATTTAATGGTACAAAATCAATGTCATAATGCTACCAACAAAAAGAAAATGTTCCAATTTAACAAAAAAAAAAAATAATGTCACAATTTAATGAACAAAATACAAAATATAATATGGTGACCATGGTTTACTAGTGTTGGCATTCATGTGTGTTGTAGTGTAGCAGATGTGTGGTTGATTGTAATTGATGTCAACATGGTTGATTGGGCTACAAATGATTGACATGATTATGGATGATGCGTAGATGGTCCTTGGCATGTCTACTAGATTAGACTAGCTTAAGGTGTAGATAGTGCTATGACATGATGAGTTGGATGATGGTGTGTTGTACAAGCTTGGAGGGCTTCCCACAATAATGGTTTTCATGATCATGTTGCTGCATACAGACGGTGATTGTTGATTTAGGAGTTAGTGTTAAGGTGACTTATTGATTAGGTCTCCATGGTATCCATCATGGAAATTTTAGGGGCTAATATTTGCAGGTGGGCTGATTTTCCATGATTTTTCCCAAAAAACGATTCACCAATTTGCTTTTTTTATAAAATGGATTTGTCTAAATTTTAAAATATATAATTATTTTACCTTAAAAATTGCGAACATTATATGGATAGTATATATAAAATCATTACAAATTTGAACACCTTTTCAAATACATCAATAAATGTTTTATAGTTTGCATATTAGGGATTAGTGAGATTTGCCAATTTTTAAACTTCAAGAAAATTTTCCCTCATATCCATCTCTAGGATTAGGTATCCTACGATGATGATGTTATACATTAGGCTTGGAGATGATCTACATGTGTAAGTGGATGATTTATATGTTTGTGAAAATTTTGGACAACGTATGACAACTTCTGGAGCTGCATATTAATTATAGATATGTTGAGGAATCGTGTGATGGCTTAGATGAATAGGTTGGCTGTTTGTTGGCATCTTGGTCAACTCAATTTGACTTGTAGTGATGTTCCTGATGTTGTCGTGATTTGTATGAGAGTTGTAGAAGTGTGAAAGACTTCCATAGGTCCTATAAAGGTTATTCAAGCTCTCAAAGAAGTTAAGGCAAGTTCTAAGCTGGGGAAGAATTATATTGAGTCTCCTTAGCCCTAGTCGCATGAATGATGGGTCAAGGGAAAAATTTTAGTCTCCAGTTTCTTTCAAGACAAGATCAAGGGAATGGTTATATCTCTACTCACTTAGAAGATAGTTCTAAGGGAGTGATTCAGGGATTTCACGAGTTTTTCTGTGCATTCCTTGCTTTTCTTAGAAAATATTGGTGTTGTGGTGATGTTATTGATAGGTATTTTTTGGCATATGGTCATAAAACGTTTGTGGGTCCTCTAGAAGCTGATTGTTGACAGCTAATCATAGGGATTATGTAAACAATTACAAATAGTGTAAATAATAAATAAGGGAAAGTGAAGGGTCATCGAGAGATGATACTTAAGAGTCACTCCCTCATGTATATAACTATGAACAACCCAAATGAATAAACATATTATTATTCAAGGAGTTATCTCCTAGCCCGACATGGTATGAGAGACAGCTCAATTTTTGTAACACCCTTCTAACATTTGTTTTAAAAAATGTGTGCTACATTTCGTGCGATTTCTTGACATCCATAACCATTGTGTACCAAATCCTTGCATGAAAGTTGTGAATGGTTGAATGCTAGTGCATTGAAGCTAGAGGTGTTGTCTGGTATATCTATGTTGTTATATTATTTTACTCCACAGTACCTGCAATTCAATTTTTTACAGTGTACGTTGCAACCATTATGCATCATATGCATAGTTGACTCCCCACTTCACAACAAATGCATAGTCTCATCCCTCGACTACGGTCGCACAACACTACCCGGCTCCTAATTCATGGCCATACAATTGGATCATGGTGTCATTTCTCATATTATGTGACAACCACTCCTCCCACAACAAAATCATGGTTCATAATCTGCATACCACCGCTCGGTCAATACAGATTTTTTCCCATCACCTCCTCCCTTCCTGATTTCGAGCATTGCCATATAGCGAGATGTTTATTTCTTATTTTTTCGTTTAATAAATGTGATATGTTTGTTTAATACATGCATTTAATATACATTTCTCCCACTTAGCCCTTCGAATATTTGAATATGTGGCTCCCCATTGCACCACTCTCTGCACTGCATTTCGTATCATAATATGCTACTGTCATAATACACTCTGTTTATAATATGCTTTGATACTAGCCTCCTTGACACACTATACCGGCCTCCTACCATACAGTGTGTGCCTCTCCAACATTGTCACTCCCATGTTGTTCAACACCTCTCATACACCAGTCTATTGCATACTCACTTACGCCGCCTTTTTAACACTCTGTTTTATATATATTACTATGGAAATTGGTTCATAATACACTTGTAATGCTGCTCAAATAATGATGTCAACAATAACATACTTTTTCCATAATATAATTTGTCGAGCATATATTTACGCTATCCAGTTTTTTGTATATGCATAGATTTGTTGCCACTTCTCCCCGTGGAATTACATAGTTATGAAATCGAGTTAACCACCCAAAATTCAGCCTCCAATAATATTTTTCCATAGTTTTCCTTTTTTCCATAAGAATATCCAATTAATACCTCCCCTACATAATCACTTACCCAGTCATTCCTTGTATATATTCGTCATTATTATTTCCCAAGTTAAACAAAGTCTGCTACCAGAAGTGAAATTTTTTATAGTAAACAAATTTTGAAATGCATTTGGTGATATCTACTATGGGAGTGGTTCTCAACGGGAAGGAGAACTATCTAGAATGGTAGTGGAAAATTAAGCACACTCATATTTTTAATAAGTTGTGGAAAGAAGTGTGTGTTGGAGAAGGAGACAAAGAACCACCACATCCTACTTCAGACATGGAATTTTCCATTTGGGAAAATAAGAAGAGAAAGGTTTATGCCTTGATTTCAGTACCAATAAATGAAGAGGTGAGTCACCAAATTTCACCATTTTCAAATGCTTTCGAAGGCTTACAAACATTGAAGGAACTCTAAGGCACACACTATGCACTTGAAGTTGTTCAACTCATGATTAAATTGTTCAGCCTTGAATTACAAAATGATGATCCTCTTTCTCTTACATCAGAAGTAAAATCTATTACGCATGATATGAAAGTCACTAATGTTGAAATGGACATTCCTTTGATAGCTTTTGTCAAGGAACTTCATCCCACTTACTCAAATTATTTTGAGTCATTGCAAGCAAATGGAAACCTCAAAGAAATTACCTATGACCCCCTTGTGAATAAATTTGTTGAGAGAGAGAAATGTTTTGGGAAGAAGACAACTCTCAATCCTATTAAGAGGTTATGTGTCTTGCACATAGAGAGAATAATCTTTCTCAAGATTCTTCTAGAGGAAGATGTGGTCGAAGACGAAGAGGAAGAAGAAATTTCTTAGGCAAGGGGTGTAGACACTCTCAAGGAGGAAAGTCAAGTTTGCATTACATACATTGCAATAGAGATGGATCACATGATGTATCCACATGTAAGCTGACTTGGGATAGAATTGAGTAGGAAAGAAACCATCCCAAAGGTAAAAATAATGGCAAAGAGAAAGAAAAAGCACCTGAATTCGCTCACTATGCTGTGGCACGTCGTAATATTGGCGTAAATGAAGACTTATTTAATACTTCCCTTGCTTCTTAGAAAAATGATTGGTTTCTTGACTCGGGATAAACTTTCCACATGACCTTTAGAAGATATTTTTTGAAGAATTACTAACAATGTTGATGGAGCAGTATACTTTATAGACAAATCAGAACTCAAGGCCCTAGGGCTTGGCAAAATCAGGCATAAATTTCCTTGTCTTCTAGACATTCTTCTGCATGATGTCTTATATCTCCCACAACTGAGGAGAAACTTGTTGCCCTTTTTCCACATCCTTTAGAAAGGGGACTCCATTCATATGTTTTATGGCAAGGTTGAGGTGAGAAAAGCATAATATCAATCACTTTTCATGATGGGGATACAATAATAAGGGCTTCTCAAGTTGCAAGGTACCTCTGCTTGTGCGGAAAATTTCTCATACAATTCTCATTATGATGAAGGTACATTTCCATCAAGTTTATTATGGAATGCTATATTTGGACACTTAAACTATGAAAACCTCTGCCTGTTGAAGAGAAAAGGTGTTATGGTTTGCATAGAATTCCTAGGAAACTTGAGCAATGTGATGCTTTCATTCTAGGAAAGCATGACAAACAGCCTTTTCATGATAAAAATTCTAGAGAACATAGGAAACTTGAACTCATTCATTCAGACTTCTGTGGTAGAATGCCTATTCCTTCTACAAATGGAAATAAAAATAAGATGGGATTTATTGATAACACACCAGAATATCTTGGGTTTATTTATTGAAGAACAAATATGATGTTTTGTGAACATTCAAGAACGTTTATACATGGATTGGAAATGATGCACAATCTCATATTGGCTCTATTCAAACTCATAATGGAAAAGAATACACTGCAAATGACTTTGAAAACTATCTTCGCCAACATGGGATCAAACATGAAACCAACATGCCTTATAATCCCCACCAGAACAGAGTATTTGAATGGCTGAATATGATAATCTTAAATATGGTGCCCTCCATAATGTTCTTCAAGAATGTAAAATTGACGTTTTGGGCTAATGTAGTTCTATGTGTTGTATATGTAAAAAACAGATGTTCAGCTAATGCTATTGGAAACAAGACTGGTTATGAAATGTGTTATGGGCACATTCCTTCGATAAAGCATCTCAAGGTCTTTCGTTCCACCTATTATTCTTTGATACCAAAGGTACATACAAGAAAACTTGGTGCAAGGAGTCATAAGTGTATCTTCTTGGGCTATTCAAACACCTCCAAAGAATACCGTCTATATGATGAAGTTAATAAAATGTTTGTTGTATCTAGAGATGTAACCTTTATTGAATCTTTCGAAGATGACAATGTTGTTGAGTGGCAACTTGATCGCTTGGATAATTCGCAAATGCAATATCATTTCAAGAATTTGATAGTAAGATTCCACATCTTGATGGGGGGGTTCATATATTGGATCAACCTATGGAATATTCATTTGCAGCACTCTCTCCTTTGCATGAAATTAGAAAAACTAATGATACTTTGAGTGATGTGATTGATATAATTGGGAGACTCAAATCTTGATTCAGTCCTAGCTCAGTGAAGTTAACAGCCTAGACCATCTCAAAAAGGTCCCCCAAAGTGGCTAAAAAAGACACTTGAAAGTGGTCATCCTGATTAGGTTAGGAAGACAGGAACAAGAAATTCAACCGACCAAAATGGAGCTGATGTAGATGACTCTCATTCTCCTATTGATATGAATGTTTCTTATGATTGTGAATTGACTTTGTCTACAAATTTTGAACCAAATTCCTTCAAAGAAGCCGCTTCTCATGATGAATGGAAATAAGTGATGAAAAAGGAGTATGACGCCTTGAAAATGAATGACACTTAGAAGCTGGTTGATCCTGCATTGGGAACCAAACCAATTGGCTACAAGTGGGTCTACAAGAACAGGTATAAAGTTGATTGCTCATTTGATAAGCATAAAGCCAGGGGTTGTGGAGAAAGGTTTTTCACAAAAGGAAGGCATCGATAATGAGGATACTTTTCCCCCATAGAAAAATGGGCTACCATTTAGACACTCTTTTCCTTAGCAACTCATAATGGTTGGAAAGTCCATCCAATGGATGTAAAAATTGCTTTGCTGAATGGAGATCTAAAAGTGAATGTTTTAATGTCCCATTCTCAAGGATTTGTTGTGAAAGGACATGAACATAAAGTATGCAAACTTGTGAAATACTTGTATGGCCTCAAGCAAGCATCGCGAACCTGATATGAAAAATTAAGTGAGCATCTCCTAAACTCAATTTCAAACATTATGATCTTGATGATGCAACTTTTTTTGTCAAGAAAGTTGGAAAAATGGTTGTATATGTTGTGTTACATATAGATTATCTTTTGATATCAAGGAATACTAAGAGCTACACTGCATCCATAAAGAAGGAATTGAGGACAAGTTTTGAAACGACTCATTTGGGCTATGTTCATTACTATCTTAGTATTGAAGTAACTAAACATTTGAAGTCTATATTCCTTTCTCAAAATATGCACATTGGAGATGTATTGAATAGGTTTGGCATGACTAAATGCAATCCTCTAACTATGCCAATGGAACAAAACTTATAGCTCACATCCATTGAAAAAAAAATTGAGGATGCAACAAGGTATACACAGCTTGTAGGAAGTCTCAACTACCTAACTACCACCGGACCAGACATTTCATTTGTTCTTGGAATCCTCTTTAGGTTTATGAAAAAGCCTTGTGAACGAAATTGGTTTGCTGCAAAAATATTTCTAAAGTACTTGAAGGGAACTAAAGACTTTGGACTCAATTATACAGAGGTGGGCAACTTGAGCTTGATTGGATACTTTAATTGAGACTTTGATGGAGGCAAAGAAACTGGGGTATGTACTTCTCGTTATGATATGATTCATGTATCAAGATCTGTCTCCTGGAGATCACGCAAACAATCAATTCTAGAATATTCTATAAAAGAGGCAAAATATGTGGTAGCAGTTGAGGCAACAAAAGAAATTATGTGGCTCAGAAAAATTATGGAATATTTGTAGGAAAAACAGATACATACAACACCTCTCATGATTGACAACATCTTTGCAATAAATTTGGCTAAGAACACAAAGTTCCATGATCGAACGAAGCACATCAATACAAAATATCATCTAATTTGACATCATATTGAGGCTAAAACAATACATCTTCTCCATTGTTCCACTAATGAGCAGATTGTAGACATATTTGCCAAAGCAATTGGAAGAGAAAAGCTTGAAATATTTAGAACGATGCTTGGACTCACCAACATCCCTTTATATTAAGGGGGGGAATGTTGGCACCAAATCACAATGCTTGGGTGAAGAATTATAAATAGTGTAAATAATAAATAAGGGGAAATGAAGAGTCATTAGAAAATGAAACTCAAAAGTCACTCCCTCATGTATATAACTATGAATAGCCGAAATGAATAAACAAATTCTCATTTGAGGAGGTATCTCCTCCCTTGACATTGATCAAGGTTAACATATCAAAGCGCTAGTGGAGTTAGTGATTGATTTGGTCAAGAAGCCTTCCTTAACCAAATCTGAATTGTGTTAAAATAATTGTTGAGTCTTCCATAACCTATAACATTTACTGAGTCTCTCGACATAAAAATTTGATAAACAGAGGAATACATTAAAGTCTATTTGGATGGTTGCTTGGAGAGTGAATGAGTATGCTAGTGTGACAGCATTGTGAGTGAGTATATCATGAAGCAACTACTCGCATATGTTATGCAGAGATATATCAGAGGTTCGTGAGTGGAAATTTGAGATAGAGGTGGGAAGAAGATTCATAATTTATGTGTTGGTTGTGGAAGAATCTTGGTAGCTGTGTGATGTGTTTATGAGAAGTGTTTTGATGTGTGAAGTAGTGAAGAATTCCCTTGCCCAATTTGGATTTATGATTCATATTTGATGAATAGGTAGAGACGTTGGGTCACTCATGCTGAGCAAATTGAGAACCAAGTTTGAAAATATATGAAACATGTTTCACATGGAGGAATTCAAGTTGTGGAGGCTTCAATATATACAATGATTTGGCCACTTCATAGTAGAAAGAGTTTTCTCTATCGAACAAGAGTTTGGAAGTCCAATGGTGGTTGGATGAGGATTGTTTGTGGTGGGAGATTCTAGCAGATGTTCATCTATAGATCCATGAGAGAAAAAAAAATTTGAATTGATAGATGCCAACCTACTCTAGAGGAAGCCAAGTCTTCCCTATTATGGTTGTCATATAATCCATGTAAATTTATTTATAAGTTTAATATATATTCGAGCAGTACAACAATAATAGGGTCGTTTTCTCACAGAAGGGTTTCCACTAAGAATACTTGTGTTCTTGTGTGTGCATACTTGTGTTTGTCATGGTAATTTTTCATGTTGGTATGATTTCAGTTTATTGTTGCTAATATGTTTTCATGAGCTATTCTTCTGAATGTGCATGGATAATAGACATTGAGAAAAAGTTTTACTTTGGTGAAAATTTGATACAAAGGCCACCACTGCTTGTTCACCCTCCCCCCCGAGTAGTGAATATAATTCCAACAACTAGGTTTGACCATAATGTCTATGGGTGACTATGGTTGGTAAAAATGGGCATCGTTGATCATGGTTTACCATGTAGTCCATAGTTGATCACGATTGATATGATTGATCATTGTTAACCAATGTTGTTCATGGTTGATTAGGATTGACCATAACCAACCTTGGTCAACCATAACGAACCAATAACCACTATGGTAATCCTAGGTTAATTATGATCTTTTCTCATATATCGTCACCATAATGAGGCACTATTCTTGACTATAGTTAATTACGGTTGATGATAGATAGCTATGGAATCCTATAGTTAACTCTTGTTAGCATTATTAACTATCCTCATCCATAATTGACTCTAGTCACCATTGTTGACCAAAGTTAAGCATTGTCAATCATACTTAATGACTGTGAACCACGATCAAGCATGACCCTATCTAGTGAACTATACTCAGCATAATCAACCTTGGAAAACCATAGTCAACCCATGGTCAACCATGACCATCCATTATCAACATAAACAACCATAATCTATTATAGAAAACTATGGTCAACCATAACTAACATACTAAACCATACTCAATCATGATCCAACATTAATAACAATGGTGAATGATAGCCAATCATAATCTATCATAGTACACTATAGTTAGCTCTCCATAATCGTTATCAACCATAATCAAATATATACTAACCCTAATAAAATATCCTTAACCATAAATTAAACACATTTAACACTAATACCATAATCATAATCATACCCATATCTCCAGTTTCAACTAACACATCAACATGAATAAAATATCCTTAACCATAAATTAAACACATTTAACACTAATACCATAATCTTAATCATACCCATATCTCGAGTTTCATGTGACACATCAAAATTAATAAATATGATTGTATATGCCTATCAATGGCATTATCCATGGTTTATATGTCAATAAGCTTATGAAAATGAGGCATGGTTGTTTTAGTATATCCATAATTATGTATCCCACAAACTCATTACACCTTAAGTCACAAATGAAAATAGTTAATAGAGCTGCATATTACATCTATAAAGGTTTTTATTATTGAACGTAATTAAATCCATTAACCAATATAACAACATTATTTATGTCGGTCCATATCGTTGAGTATTAATCACCACGAACATATCATATATATGTCCCACCAACTCAACAAGTCACCTTAAAATCTTCGATCTTTTCTCAAATAGTTCTGAGCTTGAAATCTCTTCAATATTTGTACAAATAGTTTTGAGCTCAGAATATCTTCAACCTGTCATAAAAAGTTCTGAGCCTGAAATATTTTATCTTATTGCAAATATTTATAAGCGCGTGGAAATGGGCGAAACAGGAAATAACTTCAATATTAACCTGCAGGGAGATGATCTTAGGTTATCACTTGCGACAGCCATATTTAATGTAATTGATCAATATCTAACGCGACCCACTGGATCAGGTTCAGAAGGTGCAGGATCTTCTTCGGAGCTATCAGCAGTCGCCATGAGGCCAGAGCCAAGTCCAGCAGCCCAATCTTCCCAAGCGGCAAGGGAATTGCATATTCAGAGGCACCTGATATCTGGTATAGTCGTTAGATGTACGCGAAACAACATGAATCTGTGGCGATTGGACGATATTTGGGAAAATGTGGATTTAAGTGACATAGAGGGTTTCCTGGTGCCCGGCGAATACGAATGGTATCCTCTGGATGACTTTACTGATCGGAACGATATCAGGTCTGCAATGGTTGGAGACGTTAACGTTGTTTTGTTTCAGTCTATAACTGATTGGAGCCATCCAGAGGGAGACGTGTGGTGCCAACATATTGTATGGAGTGGCAGTTTTGCTGATGGGCAGCGTGTCTTGAGGCTTTCGGAGGACAACAGTAATACCCCTCCAATTAAAATCATACGTGAATTTTTTTATCTTTATCCTCGGTTGAGAGAGCAGTATATTAGCCGCCATAGCAGTCATCCTATAGCTGCTTCTATCGCCGCCGTTGACTCTTCTGAAATAATTAGTGTTTCGGAGGTTCAGAGCGATGAGTTATGCTCAGTTTGTCATGAATCGTACCGCGGTGGAGAACCCGCAATAAAGTTGCGCTGCAACCATCTTTTTCACGAATGCTGCATCTTTCTATGGTTTAAACGACAACTTTCCTGTCCACTGTGCAGAGATGACATGATGTGATTATCCTTTTCGAAGTTTCTTGATATCATATTGTTTTGGTAGTGATATTTTTGGTTTGGGATTCAGCAGGTTATCGAAAAGGATATTTGACATGACATCGCTGATAGTGATTCAGAAGGTGAATTGAAAGGATATGGATTTGACATGATATCACTGGTAGATTAATCTAGATAGATTAGTAGAATGGACTAACACAGAATAGATGCAATGAATCCTATGATAACACTGCTTTACCCTGGAGGGATTTCGAACAT
Source organism: Pinus taeda (assembly GCA_000404065.3). NCBI lineage: Eukaryota > Viridiplantae > Streptophyta > Pinopsida > Pinales > Pinaceae > Pinus > Pinus taeda. Next base: position 16,246 of record APFE031697843.1, read on the forward strand.
CTTTGGGAAGAGTTAGTCACTTCATAAATATATTGCGCTCCTTTCTTGTATTGACAGATTCTATGATACTTTTTTACATAACCACTTTTGCTTTATGACATTAGAATACGTTACGTATGTTAAAATAAATTTTGAGGTAACATATATAGTATATTATTGTCTTAATTAGTTTGGGGAACTGTTTATTTTACCTGGTGAGCAGTTTATTTTCCAGTTGCATGAGTTCAAGTCAAGGGAATCACACTAAAACTAATATAGTTTTATCATATTTATAGGAAAATATATTTTTCAATATATTGTTAAAATTTTCATTTCTTTTAAAAAAACATATTTTTAAAATTCATAAAATTTTAAGTTTATTAAAAAATATTTAAATAGGCAAAATATTTAGATGTATTCATTTTGCTTAAAAGAACTTCTATTTTATTGCTCTTATACATTATTCACGTTTAGCAGCATACCTCCTGCTTAATTTCCATCTTTATCCTTATTCATCTTATATAGATCCTCAAAGTGGGAAATATCTAGTTTAGTCCCTAATGTTTACATGAAGGCAATGGTGGGTAACCAACTACTTACTCCATTTAACTACCACTTACTCCATTTAACTACTTGCATAGGTGGCTTCTAGTGTTTTCATTTAGCTAGCTTTTATTTCCATCTTTATCTTTGTTCATCTTATATAGATCCTCATCAAGTGGGAAATGTCTTGTTTAATCCCTAATGTTTACATGAAGGCAATGGTTGGTAAACAACCACTTACTCCATTTAACTACTTGCATGGGTGGCTTCAAATGTTTCCATTTATCTAGCTTTTAATGTTTTCATTAAACATGAAGGCAATGGTTGGTAACCAACCACTTACTCCATTTAACTACTTGCATGGGTGGCTTGTAATGTTTCCATTTGGCTAGCTTTTAATGTTTTCATTTAGCTAGTTGAAGGTTTAACTTGTTACATGACTTCATCATCATCTTGAGACTACATTGGGGTTCATATTTTGAATTAATGGTTACATCATACCTTATTGCATCTTTTACTACACTTTTTGGATGTTTTTTTAAGTAGTGGGAGAGAATTGGGACCTTTTTGTTCTCCCTTGACTCAAGTGTGAGCCTATCACCTAGAGTCCCTAAGTAGTTGTGTGCTCCTTATTTTGTTGTTAAGTTCCTTACATGATCCAATTCTTGTTATTAGTTAGTGTTTTGGCCTCTCTTTGCATTGATGGTGCCTCACTGCATGAAATTCATGTGAATTTAATGAAAAAAAGGAAAATTTAATTTAAAGGTAACCATATTAAATAAGATAACAGATTGAAGAAATTAATTAAAATGTCACCTTTTACATACTAATCACAACTATGAAATAGTAAGAATTTCTTAACAATTATGAAATAATAAGAATATACTAAAAAATCATTGTATTCTCAAGTACTTTCCCTAAAACTGATAAGAAATTAAAAACATGTTTGGATATGTCTCTGAAATCATCTAAAAAACGTGGTGGGAAATATACTTTAAAAAAATGGAATAGACACAATGAAATTATTTATACTATTTTCTTTTCAATATTTAACGCCAATTTAAAAAAAACAGAGACTTAAATTACCTTAATTTAAGGACTACAAGATTCCAGACATAAAATGGAAGGTTATCAAAGAATTTCAAGATTCTCTTACGAGAAGAAATTCGGGGTTCTTCAAATCTTAACAATGTGTTTTAAATTATTATTCTTGGAGAGTCAATGGGCTTACAGATCATCTCACTGCCCTCTAAATGTTATAGATAATTACATATTAATGGCTACGCTCATCTCACTGCTCCTAAATGTTATAGATAATTAATTTTTAATAGATATAATTTCAGTTATTTCTAAAATAAAAACTTAATAATACATAAATTTTAAAAATAAATTTTCTCATTCTTATTAAAACTATCTCTTCTAAATTATATTAACATATTGTAAATTAGACATTTTTAAACAAGGTGTTATTTGATGTCTTTAATTTCTTTTATCTTTTATACATGAGCAAAAAAATGTTATCTAAAACTAAATATTAAAATAATAGACAATAGTTTTCATTAATGCACTAGGCCAGTAAAACTCAATCAATTTTTTATTAAATTTTATGATTAATATTTTTATTTTTTAATAATAATGAATGTCATTCAAACAAGGTTTTATGTGTAATTGTTAATTCACTTATGAAAAGGGATGGGTAAGCCATGGTTAGTTAATCCCCATAGTGAACAATTGCAGTTGTGGGTCGATCCATTCATGCAGAGATTGATGGATTGAATCGTAAGGTTCCCTAGCTCACAAATGTAGGCCATGCATCCCATATTTGTTAACCCTTTTTGTCTACAAATCCGAATAAAGGGATCCTGTAATGAAATTGCTCTGTAATGTTCGAAATAGTTTGTGAAGGTAATCTTGGCCTTTGGTATTATTTTCATCAACTTCCAGATAGCTCAGAAGATAGAGTCAGATGCCAGGCTCCAAAATGGATTTCTCAGTGAGCTTTTAAGGTTGAATTCTCTCAATATTTCCTTTTCTTGAAAATGATGGTCAAACTTATCAAAAATGTAATCATATGACAAATATAGCATCACTGACTAGGTTCCAGAATGGGTTTCTCAGCAAGCTTTTAAGGACGATTTCTCTCAATATTTCCTTTTCTGGAAAATGATGGTCAAACGTATCAAAAATTTAATCATATCACAAATATAGGGTCACTGTCTCAGGAATTTAGGGCAAACTATGCAAGAAAAAGAATAAAAAGAGAGGACAACCTCATCCTCAAAATTTTAATTGGTAAACTGTCTGCAGGTTAATATATCAGAACAAAACTTACATGACTGTAGTTTGATGCAATATTTATTTTCTTCCTTCTTAGAAGTTATTTTGATAAACACACCTTAGGGTCTAGGTTTCACCACATAACACTAAATTTCTTCTTCTTAGGTGCTAGGCTTGCTGGGTTTCTGTTCTACCAGATTTGCATAGGGATTACACTATCCCTTACCCCATTTTGACATGCCATTCGGGTGGGGCAGACAAGAGCAAGAAAGAAAACCCCAATGGATGGCTTAATTTTTACATATGGGCTACCTATCTTTTGGTTAAATCCCATGTAAAATGGAATGTGGTGTACATTATTGTTTCAATGACAGAAAATTGAAGCATATTTTGAGACATTAAGAAAATAATGTAGGACTATATTCATGGTCTTAGCAATTGGTTTTTAATTATGGTAGAAATGTGAAACCTCGCTGTTGGATTACTTCGTCGACCAAAAGCATATCATTTGAGTGTTTTCAATTGAATTTGTGTGAAATGCAGATTTTACGTTGGAATTTGGCATTCAGTAACTTATTTTTGTAGGGAAGAGAAGTCGCATTCAGTAACTTATTTTTGTAGGGAAGAGAAATCGCAAAAAATTCAGAACAAAATAGAGATCTATTTCCAAACTCTGTTTGAGAGTTAATAAATTACAAAACTGAGTATATTTTGAGTATATATTTTTGACCAAAAAGGATTGATATCAGAACCTTTTTTTATTATTATTTATATAATAATTCTGTTTTTATTGTTTAAGCAATTGTCCTCTCTTTCATTATAAAAATAAATTGAAGGAAACCTGCAAAATGTGCTATGTATCTTAAGAATTTTCATGTGAACTATAACCTATAGGCCAGTGAGTTGCCAAACGGTAGATAGATCGGATTGGTTTCTACATAGTGCATACTGTTTCAATATCGATACTTCTATAACATTGGGCTGGTTCTGCTATTTGTTGAGCACTATTAAGTGCCTTCACACAAAGCGCTATGTGAATTGGCATGTCAATGCTCTCTTTGAAGCAATAGGCCAATTAGCTGCCAAACGGTAGATAGATCAGTTCTATTTTAGATCGGTATATAGATCAGTGGTTTGTTGTAGTTTATATGATAAGATGTCATCCATAACCAATGTTTCGAGTCATTGAACTGAGTTCACTTCAATATATGATAAGCTATCATCCATAACCAATGTTTCGAGTCATTGAACTGAGTTCACTTCAATAATCTCCTCTTCCCTCATTCCTTCTCCTTTTTAAATATAGCGCTTTGTTGTA
>APFE031697844.1:646-11415 GCA_000404065.3 Pinus taeda
CTCCTATATATAGAAAGGAGGTTTTGTCATTTGTATCATCCAAGAATTGTTCATTTATGTAATGTAAAGGAGGTTTCCTCCTCGAAGAGGCTGAATTCTAAGGCATTGATCTATCTTTTCTATCTTTTCTTGAGCTGGTTTCATTACACTTGCTTTCTTGCATATTAAATATTTTCAACACTTCATTTGCATATTTCTCTTATGAGATAAAAATCTCATTTTCACTTTGTCCTACTTCTATTCCTAAGAAGTATCTCAGCAAACCCATGTCAATCATTTCAAATTCTTCTTTCATGACTCTTTTGAAATTTTCAATAAGGAAATCATCATTACCTGTGAAAATAACATCATCAACATATAACACAACAATTAGTATTTTACCATCCTTTTCTTTGATGTAGAGGGTGGGTTCTCCCTCACACTTTTCAAATCCATTTTCCAGTAGATAGGAATCTATCCTACTCTACCATACTCTTGGTGCTTGCTTCAGCCCATAAAGAGCTTTCTTCAATCTGCACACTTTGTGCTCTTGGCCTTTCTTTTCATAGTCTAGAGGTTGCTCAAAGTAAACCTCTTCCTTTAACACTCCATTTAGGAATGCTAACTTCACGTCCATTTGGTAAAATTTCCACTTGTTTTGTGCTGCGATGGACAACACTGCTCTCACGGTTTCCATTCTAGCAACTGGTGCGAAAGTTTCCTCATAGTCTCTCCCATACTGCTGCTTATATCATTTGACAACAAGTCTTGCTTTCTGTCTTTGTATTTTTCCTTCAACATTACTCTTGGTCTTGTAAACCCATTTAACTCCAATGACTTCTTTTCCTTTTGGTAGCTCAACCAAATCCCATGTCTTGTTCCTTTCTATGGCATTTATCTCCTCATCCATAGCTTCTATCCATTTCCTATCCTTAATTGCATCTTCGAAATGAATAGGGTCATAAACATGACAATATAAAGCAAACAAAGAATTCATACCTTCATTTGTTGCCTCTTGTTCATAAATGTCACTTAAATTTCTGAACTTCTTACCTCTTTCATTTGGTGTACAAGTGCTTGAAGAAGCACTTGAATTTCCTCCTTGTGATGTGCTTGGAGAAGCACTCTCATTTCTCCTCAAGGGTGTCTCTTGCTGCCCTTGTGTTGGCGTTGCTGTTTGGGGATGTATTACAGCCATCTCCTCATCATCTTCATCATGAGACAAACAGTTTTTAACATTCACTGCTTTCTTTATGCTTCCATCCCAAGCTTCCTCTTCAATGAACTGAACATCTCTGCTCACAAAAAAATTCTTGGTGGATGAGTTATACAACCTGTAAGCTTTGGATTCCTCACTGTATCCAACGAAAATACATTTCTCCCCTTTGTTGTCCAACTTCTTCCTTAGCTGATCTGGAATGTGTGCATAAGCCACACATCTAAAAACTTTCATATGGGTGACTCCTTGCTTTCTCCCACTCCATGCTTCTTCCGGCACTCTGTTCATGATTGCTTTCGTAGGACACCTATTCAAAATTTGCACTGCACAGTGTACAGCTTCAGCCCAATAATCATTTGGCAAATGCTTTGCCTTTAACATACTCCTCGCCATATCCATGATTGTCCAATTCTTCCTTTCGACAACACCATTTTGCTGCAGAGTGTACCTAGTGGTAAATTGTTTATGAATTCCATTTTCTCTACAAAATCGTAGAAATTCTTTGGAGATATACTCACCTCCTCTATCGGTTCTTAAAACTTTGATATGCAGTACACTTTGGTTTTCTACAAGTGCTTTGAAATTTCAAAATTTTTGAAACACTTCACTTTTGTTCTTCAAAAAATATACCCAAGTTGTTCTTGTAAAATTATCAATGAATGTTAAAATATAGAGGCTGCCTGCAAGTGATGGAGTTTGCATCAGTCCACATAAATCTAAGTGGACAATATCTAAGGGTGCTTTTGCCCTTATGCTTTTCCCTGATGGAAAACTTTCTCTGTGTTGTTTCCCTAAGATACAAACTTCACAAAAGTTGTCCAGTTTCTCTATCAATGGTAATCCTCTTACCATTCCTTTTCTACTCAACAAGTTAAGACCTCCAAAGTTGAGATGTCCAAATCTCAAGTGCCACAACCAATTTTCATCCTTTGGTTCGCTTTGGAAAGCCTCTTGTGTAACTGCTGCAATTTCAACTCCATCTTTTAAAACTGCTTTTATCCTGAGAGGGAGCATCATGTTCCTTGTCATCTTTACTTCAGCAGTACATCGTTTGTTGGGTGCTCTATCCAAGATGGTGCATACATCATTCATAAAGAAAACATTGTAACCCTTTTGAACAAGCTATCCAATACTCAAGAGGTTACATTTCATTCCAGGAACATAATAGACATCTGCTATGGTTTTCTTTTCACCTTTCTTTGTAAAGATTTTTACTTCTCCTTTTCCCACAACAGAAACTTTACTATCAGTCCCAAGTGTGACTTGTGACTTCACACTCTGATCTAGATTAGAAAAAAATGCTATGTTTCCTGTCATATGGTTACTGCAACCGGAGTCTAGAAACCATATATCATCACTCTTTGTTTCAGCCATATTACAAGCTAACAACAAATTATCTTGGTTGATATTTTCTCTAATGAAATTTTCACTAGATCTATTATTCATATCATGTTGCTTCTTCCTACATTCATTTGCATAATGCCCATATTTTTTACAATAATAACATTGGACATTGGATTTTTCATACCTTTGTCCTTGAGCATGATGTTGTCCACTTTGTTGGTTGTTTCCCTGGCCTTGGTTCTCATTTGGATTGCTGCCTCTTCCTTGAGCATTTGTTGAACTGTTTCTTCTACCTCTGTTTTGGGTTCTACCTCTTCCTCTCTTATATCCTCTTCCTTGATCTCTTCCTCTTCCAAAGGACATCTAGGTCTTAAATACTTATTCTGGAGATGAGTTTTCATTTCTACTCAACTCTGTTCATGTGTTATCAGTGATGCATGTAGCTCATCCACTGAGAAGTTTGTGAGATCCTTTGTCTCTTCTATGGTGGTGAAAATCACATCGAACTTTGAGGGTAGGACTCTCAATAGTTTCTCTACAATCCTCCTTTCTTCAAGAATCTCTCCATGAGACCTTATCTGTGTGACCAGACCAATCACCTGTGTGAAAAATGAATCAATATTGTCTGACTCCTTCATGCATAGATTCTCAAAATCTCTCCTCAGTAACTGTAGTTTTGCTGTCTTCACTTTCTCCATGCCTTGATAGGCTGTCTTGAGAGTTTGCCATGCTTCTTTGGATGTCTTGGCTGCTGCTATCCTTGGAAACACACTCTCATGCACTGCTTGATATAAGAAGAGGAGGGCTTTGGAATCCTTCTTCTTATAGCTCTTCAGTAGTTCTTTCTCTACCTGAGTTAAATTTTTAAACTCATTTTCATTTGCTGGTTCTTCAAATCCATCCTCAACAAATTCCCATAAGTCTTGTGAGGCAAACAGGGCTCTCATAGTTATTGTCGAATAGTCATAGTTCTTCCCATTAACCTGTGGGAGCTGAGTATTACAAATACCCATGCTAGTGCTGGTGCTGGTGCTGGTGCTGGTGCTAGCCATTCTTGCACTCTAAACTATGCTTCAAATATTTGACTGTGTATTCAAAATAACTGATTGTCTTCAACAACAACACAAAAAGAACTTGAGAAATACCTTTGAATCTTTCCTTGATTGAGTCTTCACTCTGCTGGAGAAGTTGATTTGTTGCAGCAAGAAATCCTTCCTTCAACTTCTTTGACACCTTCAAAGAGCTTGGACATGCTCCGATACCATGTTGGAAATTTTTGGTAATTTCAAACAAATTACTGAATAGAGAATGATACTTTGTTTTGCATAGGATCTTAACACAGGGAAGCAAAAAAAATTTCTCCAGAGAACAGAGTTTCAGCAACACACATAAAAACTTTATATTCATTAATAAACTGCCTGTTACATATTTCTTCCTCTCTCTCAGAGGGATTCACCAAGAACATCCACAAAAAAAATACTTTGTTTCTGCTCCAAAAATTTATTTTTACACTAATGTGTGTAAAGATAAAACTTACATTTACTGCTGTAAAAATATTCTCCTTCACATTTACATTCAATAAAAAAATTCCTTTACATTGCTGCGTATTTCATGTGCTCAAAAATACTGTAAGAAAGAAATCCCCCTTTTTACTTCTTCGCATTTCTGTGCGTTTGTTCTATTTTTTTTAACAAAAACAACATAAAACAAAACATAACATATGTTTTTACTTGTGCCGTAAAAACTAGAACTACACCTGTAAATAAAAAACATTAAAATTAAAAACATTTACCTATGCCCATACTTCCCGTACAAAATGAACTAAAATATTTACCTATAATTCTACGAACCACATTAAATTTCATTAATGTTCTACTGGCAAAGTCAGCGGTCAACGAAACTTCCACTTCACGTTATGCAATTTATGGTTTTGGCTTGTACACAACCGTTGATCTTGTCCTCATTGATCGAACGAATGACGGCAATATCGGGAGGCCCTTCCTTGCTGAACTTTACCGGCTGGGGAAATGGTGGTTTTGAAACCGTAATGTGGACACATGTCAACTAGTCGATGTGTTCGGAGCCTCCGGGGGAAAAACAACTTTTGGCAAAAGGCAGTGCGATAAAAAAACAGGTGGTGTTTAGCTGAATTAAATGTGTGCAGTTGGAATTATTAATATTTCAACAAAAAAGTGAGGGACCAAGATAACTATATCAACAACAATGTCACATGATCATCACCTTAAAAAGATGAAAGGGGAAGATTTTCCAAATAAAGAAAAACAACAAACGAAAAGCAGGAACCATTTAAATGCCATAACTTGGAACCGGTCAAATTTGCGAAATACTTTGACAAGTCAAGTTAGTTGCCGAACTGTGACAAGATAAAGGCTTCCAGATATAGCATACCTGTGATTGCATTGCCGCAAGATTTGAGATAATTCCAGAAATTGAATAAATCTCATACTCAATGGTGGATTCCGAAAGTAAGTCAATCAAGGAAAATGCTTATTCACGTGAACCTCCCAAGGTGACACCTCCAATGAAGATTTATCAATAATGGAAGCAGAAGATTGGTTTAATCTCAACAATCGCAACCCCAAATGATTTATTTTGAGATTTCATTTTTAAGAGGCTTATCTGCATTTTAGTTAAAATCCCAACCAAGGCCATCTTTGCAATAATTAAACTCTCCCGTTGAAAAATAATGGGAATTTGTTATTTTTCCTATCATGTATAAATACTCTTCTTAGGACTGTTATTAAGGAGGGACATGCTCCAAAGGAGAGGATTGCTCTACGATTAGGAGGGAAATCCAGATCCATGCAGAAAGGGAGGTCTCGATCATACACAGGGGGAGTTCGGTAATCTTTGAATTTGGGCTATTGCACTATTGTATGGCGCATAGGGGTCTATTATAGAGAGAACATAGAAGGTTTTGTTGGCTATGTCTAATTGCTTAGTACTATTGTAGGCAGTAAGATCATAGTTCTGAAATTCTCAAAGACTGCATATTTTTTAATAAGCTTTGGCATTGTTTAAATGAATTTCCATTCATGTGTACTATTACCGCAACGCTGAATTTTTATTTTTATTTTTGTCCAAGTTTTGTATTTGATTTCGATCTTTATTCTAAATGGTATTTCCTGTTGATATCTAATACTATTGTTGATTCAATTTTGATATGTTATTGAAGCTTTACAGGAGCTGTCTCCAAGAGGCAGAACGAGATCGAATCTATAATGAATTCCTTGACGTATATATGAGATAAATGATAACTATTTATCATTTAATCCCAAATGTATTTTTCTTTTTATTCCATTAATTAATATGAACTATTTGTTTTGGTTAATGGAAATTACATGGTGAATTCGCTCATAAACCAGTCTTTCCCCTTGTTTTATTTCATTTTCTCTCGGATTAGGAGAGGGCTATCCTGTTCTAGTTCGAGATACGATTTTCGTCTTAAATTAGTTTTGTATTTGTAAATTAATTCTACATAAAGTCCTCTTTCTTTAGAGGCAAACATCATAGTCCTTAGTGGCATGATTGAGCCTTTATATCAATCAAACTTCTTGACCGATTTTATTCTTTATTCGAAACACTAAAAAATAAATCATGAGGATTAATGTAATATATTGTATATTAATTTATTTATTTTTAATCAATAAAACTTAACATTTGCAATTACTTTTCTTATCTTTTTTTTTTTTAAGTTAACTTTAGCATACTAATTACTAATTAGTTTTCTAACATGAACTTTCAATAAATAATAATAACTTAAGGGAATTAGAATAATTTTTATTTTAATTAGGTAGTATATTTAACTAGATATTATTTTAATTAAATGTTTCCTTAGAATGATAATAACATTATTTAGTTTAATTAACATTCATTTTACAGTTTATCATAGATATATTATAATAAACTGAATTAAATATTTAGTATTATTGTTAGAACTATATTTCTAATATTTAGGAATATATTATACTACAAGTGATTTTATTATAGAACAGTATTAGTATAGCATAAGGTATATTTCTTTATATAGTATAATTAGTTAATTATTATAGTATCATATGATATCTTATTTTAGATTTGGCATGTAAGATAAACAGGAATACTTTAGTACATAACAAGACATTAATGATAGTGCAATATTAACATTGTGTTACTTTAGGATCAATAAATAGTATTAAATCAACAAGTTTCATAGGGATAACATTATCATAGTATCATATAGGATTAACAATTAATATTAACTTAATACCATAGAGTTAGTTAGGTTAGAATAAGTTAGGTTAATTTTAAGTCATAACTTAGTCATGGCTTAGCTGAGCCCCAAATCAGCTTAAGGATCACTTTCTTGCCTAATCAGCAAGAGGGCTGATCTGATGTCTTTTCTCCATTGATGAATGAAAGTCATATTTTAAGTCATCAAAGATTGAGAGAAGGTAACTAGACCTAGTTAAAACAGTCGGAGCCACTAATCCAAACGAATAAGGGACGGTATTCAAGTACCTGACCAGGTGGTTTTCCCCGATGTTGATGCAGTGATTTTCGAGGCATCAATAGGACCACATCCCAAACACTATTCTTGATAATGGAGTCATACTCCTCAACCACGTCATCAACCAAAATTGGTTGCGACACTACTTCCTCAAAATAGGATGGCTCAGTCTCTACACATCCACTTCCTCTACCTACACTGTGATGTGGGTGCTCCCACATTCTCTCTAGCATCATGCAATAACCTTTGACCCTCTCTAGTGTGCTTTCTCTCATCTCTGGAAGACTCTGCATGAGTGGGTGTCTCCACCCTCTGATCCTCTGTATGTGGTTGCTCCACATCAATTTGAGGTTCCTCCTTAGCAGCTAGAAGCTCCTAAACTGCATGTAGTTGAAGCTCCCTTTCAAGGGAACATCTCATGTCCTTCTCTTCACCGAATTTTACATCCTTATGAACCACTATCATCCTGTTGGTCGATAGGTAGACTCGATAGTTATGAGGTGTATCAGTGTAACCCAAAAATATCCCCAACTCTATTGTTGGCTTACGCTTCTTTCATGCATCTTTGGTTATGTGGCAGTATACAGATGAAACCAAAATCCTAAAGTGTCCCACATCTAGTTTCTTCCCTGAAAAAACCTCTTCCAGTGTACTCATCCCAACCATTCGATGAGGGCTTATGTTTTGCAAATACATAGTTGTGTTGCATGCCTCGACCCACAAGTGTAGTGGTAGGCCCTGATCATGCAACATCGCCCATGCCACTCCTACAATGCTTTTGTTTTTCCTTTCAGCCACCTTATTCTGCTATGGGTTATGAGGTGTTATTAACTCTCGTTGAATGCCTTATGATGCACAGAAGTTTCTGAACACATTTGGCACATACTCCCCACTGTTATCACTCCTGAGAGATTTAACCTTCATGCCAATATCTTTCTCGACCAATGCTTTAAATTTACAAAACTTTGCAAAAGTATGATCTTTCTTATACTTGAAGAAGATCCAACACTTACGAGAAAAATCATCAACAAATATAGCATACTACATGTGCTTGGGCGTGGATGTTGTCGAGAACAGTCCACACAAATCTGAGTGAACTCGATTGAGGATTGTATGTGCTTGACTATATTTGTCATGAATGGAAGCTTTGGTGTATTTTAATAATGTACACCCTTTGCATGTGTCTACCTACTCAAGTGTACCTTTGGGAAGACCGGTAGAAATTTTATGCATGATCTTCAAAGTGTCATGTTGCAAATGACCCAACCTTCTATGCCACAACTCACTGATATCTCGGCTCTGCACCTTCTCTGCTTTAATGCTAAAGGCATCACAATATTCTACCTCCAACTTGTAGAGTTTCTTCACTCGAACCCCTATCCTCTTCACCTGTCCTGTGACTATGTGACAAAGGATCACCTTTCCCTTACTAAATATCACATCATAACCTCTATCCTCCAACATGGAAACATATAACAAGTTCTTATTCAAACTGAGAACATACATAACATCTCGCAAAGTGAGGGGAGAACCTAACTCCCTCCGAAAGGTAATTGTACTGATCCTGGTAGTGCTATACTTCCCGTCATCACCCATCTCGATATGCATCTGGAGATCCTTCTCCACAAAGTTACTAAAGAACTCTTTGTTACCAGTCATGTGGAAAGAAACTCCACTATCCTAGTATCACACACTACCCTTCATTGATGACACCACACAAGTGATGAGGGTAAAGTCTATTTTGAATTGTGAGGCAAGAGCCTCACATGTCGCTCCTCCCGAGGGTTTCTCACTCGCCTTCTTCAGTGGAAACTTTGTGGCAAAATGTCCTACCTCGTGAGAGTGAAATCGCTTGACTTTCGACATGTCCTTCTTCTCGCTGCCCTAGAAAGAATCTGATTTGTAATGAGAATACTTCCCCTTCCCTTTCTTTGCCTTACCCACTAAGGCAAAATTCTCCTCATCATCATCCTTTGATGAGGATTCCCCTCTAGTGTTCCACCGAATATCTTCCTATACCAAATCAGACCACAGTTTCTCCCAATCTCCTAGCTTCTCCCTCCCATTAACTAAGTCTTGGTAACTGTGCAAACTCTTGGTAAGTCCTAGAAGAGAGAGGCTCACCATATCGTCTTCAACAACAGTAATCCTAACACTTCCAAGATCATCCCGAAAATGGGTGAACTTGGTCAAGTACTTCAGAACTGATTCTCCCTTCTCCATATTGATCTTTCTAGTTTTGTCCTTAAGTGCCAACTTCCTATGGTCACTGCTATTTTGAAACAGGTCCATCAATGCCTTCCACATTGCGTATGGAGTGTCCTTACCATGGAGACTTGAGACAATGTGATCTTGAACTCCTTCCAGGATAATCCTTCTCGCTTTTTCCACACACTTTCTCCATTCAGCCAAATCTTTAGCATCAGATGTTGGAGGCTTAGGAATGTCATGATCTATGAATTCCTTGAGGCCATTGTCATCCAGCACTGCCTCCAGCTTGTCCTTCAAGTCATAGAATGACATATTGCTGACTCTGGAGTATAAAATTGAAAATTTGATTTCACCTGCACAACAAACTCGAATTCTCCTCTTCTATATTATCTTTAGCTCTGATACCATGTATATTTTTATTGTAGATTCAACAACTTATGTGATATGCTAACACATAAGACAAGAATCTACTCTACTCTTCAGCAAAAAGTAAAATTGATTGATGAAAACAATAAGAAGAAAAGGAAGAATATCAATGGCAAATAACACAATATTTATATGGGGAAACAAACTGGTAAAAACCTTGACTATATATATTGCATTAACTAGAAGATCTCAAAAGAAAATACAAAGTTTGTTCAACCCAAAAAAATCCTCACCAAAATCACATTGATGAAGCTGGATCACAAAAGTAGCATATCTTTTATTTCATGATGCACTATTGATTACTTGCACTGCGATATGATGGTTTATAAGTAGAAGTTGTGACTTAAGTTAAGATCAAGTCAATATTTTTCCAGCAGTGAAATCAATATGTATTCCAAATCGGTGATATACATTGTACATAAAGAATATGGTCCAATCCAGTAAGATCTAACTCTCTGCCTCAAAACCTAGCTCAAGCCAACACTTAGCCAATTTTGTTGCCTACCAAGCCCCTACTTTCTTGCATAATTCCTGAGAGAATTATCCCATATTTAATTTGGAAATCCACTCTCCATAACTGCGCAATCCATCCATAGGCCCTCCATTTATTGCATGCACCATCTGTACAACTCGGAAAATTCCACAACTGATAGTACATTATCCCTAAACTCTAATATCAAATGGGTCTTCCTCTGAACTGACATGCATGAGTTATTTATGAGTGAATCTTTAGTAAACTAGTGTGGCATTGAGGATGCATTGGTGGTTGTCCCCACTAATAGACCTCATACTAGTTCCTCCAACAATTAGAATTAGTTTAATTGACTATAACTCAGTTAGACTGAGTTAATTAATTACAACTCAAAACAACTCAGTTTGGGCCCCTAAAATTTAGGGATCACTCTACATGACTCTAGAGAGACTTGCAACTCAAATTTCCTAAGTCAATTAAGTCAATTTAACTTAATTAAGTATGTTATGAAACCAACTCAAGAAAAGATAGAAAAGATAGATCAACGCCTTAGAATTCAGCCTCTTCGAGGGGGCAACCTCCTTTACATTACATAAATGAACAATTCT
>APFE031697856.1:4704-16710 GCA_000404065.3 Pinus taeda
GTGTTACAAAACTTGTGTGCTCCCCCAGGGCTATCCAGAACTAAATGTAGGTTCTTAAAAATGAAAGCTTTAAAATTTTGTGTTATGGATGGAAATCTACTTTGGAAAAACCATGAGGGTATCCTATTAAACTGTTTGATTGAAAATGAGGCTAACAAGATCATGCAAGAATTTCATGCAGGAGATTGTGGGGGACATTTGTATTGGAAGTCCACTATGGATAAGATACTGAGAGCTGGTTACTATTGGCCCATTGTTTTCCCTGATGTCAAGAAATTTACCACTTCATGTCATAAATGTCAAGTGTTTGAAGGAAAGAGACAATTATTGCCACTGCCTTTAAGGCCTATTGCAACAGAGAGACCATTTCAGCAATGGGGTTTGGATTTCATTGCAAAAATTAATCCCTCATCTTCAGGCCAACATAGATGGATTCTAATAGCTACAGACTACTTCACTAAATGGATTGAGGCAATCCCATGTAGACAAGCAAATGACTCCACTATCATTCAGTTTCTTGAGACCAATATCCTTGCTAGATTTGGATGTCCTGATAAGATAATAACAGACAATGCTGCTGCTTTTAGATCTAAGAAGATGGTCAGCTTCTGCCAAAAATTCCACATTACTTTGGGCCATTCCACTGCATATTATCCCCAAGGAAATGGCCTGGCATAATCATCAAATAAAAGCCTTGTAAACATGATAAAGAAGGTGTTGGAAGAGAACAAAAAGAATTGGCATAAGAAACTTGTCAATGCCTTATGGGCAAATAGATTAACAACCAAGAGATCAATTGGGGTTAGCCCATATGAGTTAGTCTATGGATTAGAAGCCAAATTTCCTTCATCACTAGGGATACCTATTATGAAACTACTTCAAGAAAGTCAAGCTGAGCCCAATGATATGAAAAAGAGGGTGAATCATATTATATGTTTATAGCAAACCAGAGACCAAGTTTATAACAAAGTTCAAATCTTACAAGATAAGCTCAAGAAAGCTTTTGACAGAAGAACCAAGGCTGAGGACTTCAACATGGGTGACAAAGTACTCAAGTGGGATTCAAGAAGAGAAAATAAAGGAAAACATGGAAAGTTTGATTCCCTATGGAGGGGACCATTTATCATCCAAGCAGTACAATGAAATAATACCTACTTTCTTAAGAATCTTGATGAAACTGATTTGGATGAAGGTCCTGTCAATGGCAGGATGCTGAAGCACTATTTTGACTACCTTCCATGAATATAGTATGGCTACCCTTGTACATAATTTACTGTATATAGTGTTTTCTCTAAGCATGTGAATAACTTAATTTCAAGGATCTTGTAGAGGTAGGAAAAGACTGTGCTTCAGCAAAGTTTTATAAATGTGACAGTCTACAATTTTGAGGTTTCAAGGATGAAAAGCTCCAAGTTTTGAAGCAATAGACAATGCGCCAAGGCATGCTGACCTGCTGTTCTTGGTCTTTCAAAAAGAAAAATCATCCCCATGTGGAGCCACTATTGGATTCCTATACCAATAGGTTTCATCTTTCATGATTGACAGTGGAAGGGCTAAATATGTTCATCATTGTAGGCTGCAAAGGTTCCATATTTTGTGTACATACTACAAAAAATTTAAAAAATGAAAAGAGGGTATGCCTTAAAAGAATAATCAAAGGGCAAGAAAATCAAGTGGTTAAGAGAAAAGTGAAAATGAACCCCAAACTAAGGACTAGGAAAGTGGCCTGTCAAAACACCACTACTAAGCTCATTTGGCAGTGTCATGTTATCCAAGTACTACTGCTAATCATACTGGATGGATGACCCAACAATCTAAACTGGACCATGCCATGGTTAAATTGCTTGTTGCAGAATAGAGAATGTTTCCTGACCAAATAGCTTAAGCTTGGAAGATGACTAGCTAGGTAGAGAAATAAAGGTGCCCAACTACTTAATCTGGGGCCTTGGAAGAAATAAGGGTAGATATTAGATAGGAGGGCAGTTAAGAGAAAAGAGGAAAATCAGGGTCTGGTAGTTCAAGTGCACCCACTTTAATGAAGAAAAAATGTTAGGATTACTAGGATGGGTAAGTAGTGCAAGCTTGCAGAAATGGAGAGCCATCACCAATTGGCCAATTAAGTGCAAAAACTTATGCCACTCAGGGTGTGGGCATTAAAGAAAAATAATGGAGGACAAGCACTGGAAGCATGTCTAACTTCCCCAGTTTCCCCCAAAAGTCATTTATTACTAACACCCCCAAGGGCCTTGAGATGTACTCAGGTCTCTAGTTCCACTCCATTACATCACATACCACTTGGTCAAACCATGGAGTTCAAGCATGAAAAGAAGCCACATTTCTTGTGTAAAAACATCATTTTTTCATCATTTTCATCTATCCTCAATATCCTAAGTCAAGTTTCATTTTAACTTGGCTTCACCCCTTCATTCACCTCACAAATCATATTAATCACTAACCTATGATCTAGCTCCCTAACTTCCCCCTCCCCCAAGTGCTATAGCCATATCCCTTCCTTGGGAAATATTAACCCCTCAAGGGTTAGTATTAGCCCTAAATCCTCCTAAAAGCTATGGGTTTGAGAAAAACTATGGTTAAAGGGAAAAAATCACTTTCCCCGCCCTCATTTACCCTTTTCCCCCTTTCCTCCGCCGTAAACCCTTTATTATAAAGTTTTGAAATAAAAAGCTTTTAAATAAATAAGCGCTTAATAAAGCCGAAAAACCCATAACCTAAGGTTCTAAACCCACCCCGCGCCCCATTTATTAAACGATTATTATATAAGCGGGTGCGTCCCCTGTCGTTAACCTGGCGGCATATCACGATCGCCACCCACCGTCAGATCATCCGCCCCGCCCATCCTACAGTGGGCAGTCGATCCTCCTATAGAGATGCCCGGCCTTTTGCGTCTGGGGGATGGGCGGTATTGCCGCCGTACCCCCGCCACGCGTCAGGCGCTGGGGTTGTTCGCTGCCCCCCCCCTCCAAACCACTTACCACCTGAGAGCCTGCCGGGGAGACCGCTTACCGCCCTACCACCCACGCTGACGTCACGCCCCCGTCAGTGTGACATCACCCTACTTTGCCGCCACCATGCCTCCACGTCACCCTTTCCCTCCACGTCGCCCTGTCCACCCTACCAGCATGTCAGTGCCACATGGGCACCCGCGTCACCTGCCACGTCACCTTGTCCGTACCTGGGCCCATGATGACATGAGCATGATGTCATCACAAAAAGGCGCCGATATGCCAAAAATGCATAAAAAGGCATAAAAAACCGTTATTTTGCATTATTTTTTACAAACGCCGGAGCTCCTCTGCAAGCGAATTTCAACTTCCAACGGTCGAAAAGCAAAAGTAATCCGCCAAAGTCGCTGTCGCCTCCATTTTCAACCCAACCACCTGCAATTCAGCCAGTTCGACCGGTGAAAACACCTCGTACACTATTAAAACCAGGTATTTTGCCGCAGGCACCCTCTTGTCCACTGTTCTCCATAAAATCTTGTTTTCCTACTTAAGCAACTCAGTTTAAGGACCCACAATGTTGAAATTCACCCCTAAAAATCTACCTAAGAAAACTCTAAAACCCCTGCACGAAAGAAGTCCCAAGGAAACCCGTGACCCGCGGTGAATATCTACCTATTTTTCACAAAAAGCAGCTAAAAAGCCAAGCCACAGGCTAGAAGAACTAAATTGTCATTTCCCTCACCTTTGCTAAGCAATTTTTTGCAAATAACCAGCTAACCAGCTCAAAAACACTCTGCTTCCTCAAAACAGAGTGCCCCACAAATTGATTAAGCCTGTGACAGCCTCCTTGAACTACCAAAACTGCTCACTGCAAACAGAGAGCAGTAAGCCATTCCTCAGAACTCACACCAAGCTTCAAACACAGTAAAACCACCAGCAAGACCAAGACAATGGCCACTCCATCTGCTCTAGATGTTTTGCCTATAAATCCACCCAACAGAGAGTTAGAAGCTATACCATTGGTGGACAGTGATGCCCTCATCACAGACTTTGTGGCAGAGAGAAACCATTTGCAGACATATTGCCAATTAAGAAATAGTCACTTGGACAACAGTGACCTGTATGGCGTCTGGCAATCTAATCTACCCACCTACTTTCTGCCTTCTGTCAACATTTTCCCTGAAATCATCCACCTATGTGCAGAGAACTATGACCAGAAACTCAGGGCTGTGAAGTCTCCATCTGGGAGCATCCTCTTCTATATAACTCCAGACTCCATCAACCAGATTCTCAACTACAAACAGACCCAGTTGCTATACCCCTTCTCCATGAACTATTTGTTGGTTGAGGGCTCCAAACTTTCTGATTCAGACATTGCTGCCATAGCTAGGAAATTCATGAAGGTAGACTGCCAGCCCTCTGGGCCACCTCCTTTCTCCTATGAAGATTTCAATGAGGTTGGCAAGCTACTGATAGACATGCTGACCTCTGTGCCAGGGTTCACCACAAACAAACATGTTGATATAACTGTGCTGGTCATGCTCTCTGCATACACCCTGATGAAGCCCCCGCTATGAAATACAATTATGCCAAGTACATTGCCAATAAGATACATGATCAATTGACAAGGCTGGACAGGGAGGCAATATTCAGATATTCCTCATACATCTATCACTTATTCTTGTACTAATAGACAGATAGCTTCCAGTGCTCAATCAAGAAGCTAGACTCACAGGGTGAGAGAAGGTTTGTGATCTTCTGGTCTTCAGTCTTCCATCAAGTACAGAATTCCCCTTACTCTTACTGCGAATTCATTGATCAGTTTGTATATCCAGTTACATGCCTCTTGAAGAGGACACCTCCTATCAGATTGTCCAAGGATATGCATAAGATCTTGCAGCTATCCAGAAGCTACAAGATTGGTGATTGGTACTTATACCAAAACCACACTGTCATCAGAATTTATGGATGTGAGCTCTGTCCCTACAGGCTCCCAAAGTATGTCCCTATGACGCTATTTGCCCTAGAGTACTATAGACAGCTTATAAACTCCGACCTAACACACTTTCACAGTCCCAAGAAGAAAGCCAACCTGAAGTTTAGGGATCACTTAGGCCCATTTGCAATGAACAAAAAAGATGGTTGGCAAGAAGCTGACCAAATACTAGGACAACAACTCAAACTTAAGAGAAGCTTCTGGTGGGTCCCTTATGACCCTGAAGGTTTCATCAGTGCAAGGAGGTTTAAATATAGGCTGCTAGCCTATAAACATGCCCCACTCCTTCAAGTACAACATTTTGCTAATCAAGATGAATGGGTGCCTGAATCAATAGTAGAGGAATTGACTCAGGAAGAAATAATGGAGCAAAATGTAAAGGAATTGGAAAAAACTCTTGACTTGGACTCTTGTCAACAGGTCTTCAAGCAACCAGTCCAAGCAGGAGAAGGTACCTCTACTGTCCCAACAACACAGGACATCCAGCAGGCTCCAGCAACAACAACCACCACAAAAGGAAAGGAGAAGATGGATGAACAACAGGAGACAGAAACAGGGCAGCCTAGTACTTCAAAAGACCAGCAATCAGGAAAGGCCCCTCCCCTGCAAACTGAACAAACTCAAAACCCAGTTTTGCAGACCCCTCTAAATGATGAAAGAGGGAAGAAGAGAGACAGAGAAGAAATCACACCTCCCACAGGGTCATCACAGCAACCAGAGGCCAAGAGGCCGAGGGTAGACCCTGAAGCTGAAGGAGACATAAGTGAAGAGCAGGCAAAAAGCCAAAGCAAGGAAATACAGACGAGCCAACAGACTGCCACTAACTCATTTCAGCTAGAACAAGCCCAACAACATACCGTGGAGGTTTCTTCCTCTAGAAAGCAGGGAAAAAAACTAGCCACAGTTAAAGAGGGTTTCAAGGAGATCAAGGCACAAAATGAGTTGCTAAGAGTGCAGCTCTATGAGCAATTCCTAAACACAACCCCAGCCAAAAAGCAAAGATTAATGGCTGCCTTTGATTTCAAGGAAGAAAATATGATCTTCTCTCATCTAAAGCCCAAGGTTCCACACCCAAAGACCACAGCAGATTATTACAAGACTAATCTAGAGGTCTTTGCTAAAGACATACACCCCATGGATCAAATTGAGCTGCACAAGCAAACTGGGGAGATGATGTATGCAACACTTGCTGACAGGGCAATGCTGGCCCATCAGCTAAAGGAATCCCTGAAAAAGACCAGCAGATAGCTTGATTTGGAATGGCTGTCCTCCTTCGCCAATGATAACAGAATAAAAACTTTGGAGGATATAATTATTGATTTGGGACATGACCCCAAAGATCCAAAGGGTGTTAGAGCCCTTATGAAGAAAAAGGAGGATGATATAGTTGCATTGAGGAAACATGCAAAATTGCCTCCTACCATCCATCCTGACACAACAGAGCTTGCACAAGAAAAATAGGTGGACAATGCTATGGAGCTGCTCCTAGTCATGAACCAAAGGATACTGCAGATGGAGGCAAAGTTAGAAAAAGCTATACAGGACAGGCAAGGGGAATCTGCCTCCCAGCCACCTCAAAGCTCAACAAATCTTCAATCTACCCCTCCAGCACAAGTAACAGCAGCCCCTCCTACTGCTCCAGCACCTACCACAACCACATCATCAACGGGAGCAACAGTAGAAGCCACAGCAGCAGCAAAATCTAGCCTGGGCATGGAAGAATTAATGAAGGTTGTTAAAGAGCTGGAAAATCAAGTCACAGAAATAAATATTGCAAAGGAAAAACTGGCCAAGCTAGAGGCCAGTTATGACAAGTTAAAGATGACTATGGCAGAAAAACATAGAGAAATAAAGGCCTTGGAGGCCAAAGTAAAAAATCTAGAAAAAGAGTTGATGCTAGGCAATACCCTAGCAGAAATAAAAAAGATTATTTGGGCCAAGATTGGCCAATCTATGCAGGACCAATGGAGGTCCATTCAAGCAATTTTTGAACAGGTAGAGCTGATAGAAATAGCTCATGTAGAGATTCAGAGAGCCAGGACAACCCTGGGAATAATGCCTGAGCAGGCCACCAAAATGATTCACTTTCTGAATAACCGCACTAGGGAAGAATTGGCTGCTCTACGAATAGCCAACAGAACGAATAAAATCCTCACTGGCAAAAAGGTACTAACCTTGAGGAATTTCACTCAGACACTGGAGAGGAAGTGTCAGGAAATGAAGGTTGAAATAGATGAATTCAGAGCCAAAATGGCTATTTTACAGGATAAAGGATTACCAAGCTTAGTGACTGGTACAGGACAGCTGCTGTCATATAATCAGTATATGACAAGGGTCAACAACTATGTTGAAAACCAAATCACAGCATCCAACAGCTCCACAGAAGAAGCAGGGCCTCCCTCTGGGAAAACCCTCTATGACAAGCTGGAGAATCTATTCCTTATAGAGCATGAAATTAATCATCTATTTGAGGTACCTCCTAATTTTTATAGACACACAGAGGCAGATGAGACAGTGATTAAAATTAGAAGACATCAGTTACCCGCAGCTGATTGGTGGCAAGCAATGTTGGAAATTTTGCCTAGATAATTCCAATCTACTTTTTGCCTTTTTTGGATAAATATCAGCATACAGGTCAGCAGAAAGATCAGCATATAGGTCAGCAGGCAAGTCAGCATACAGGTACAGCAAGCAGCATACAGATGACTCAGCAATCCACCCAAATAGCAGGCTAAAATTAACACAGCATTTAAAACACTGCTACCGCCTACTTTCCACAGCCAAAATTCAAATCTGTCTGACAAAGGAATGTCAGCTATCTCAACATTTAAAGTTATATTTATGTGTCATTTACTTTTTGTAAGAGAGTTGGTGGTGCAATTTATTACACCATAACTCTCCACTAAGATATTTTATACCCTATTTTTGTATATATATCCCCTCAGATAACGCATTGAGGGTCGTTTGTAATACAATTCTTCCTGAAGAGCTCTGATGTATACTGAAGACTTTTTGATAATAAAATTGTTGATGGAGATTGTTGGTTTCAATGCTGTCTAAGGTGGATATGTAAAGCTCTGTGTTATTGCAAAATTCCTGTGACATTTGCTGAATCAATAAGTTTCTCTTAACTGTGTATGTGTTTCCTGTTTATTCCATAACTTTGTGTTTTCATACTCTTGGTAAATAGAGAAAAAGAATAGCCTAGGATTTGTTCGAAACACCCTATGCTCGATCTCTATTTTCTAAATATGTTTTCTGCTGGATTAGCCATAGATATGAATTCTTAATTTCTCATGTCTAAACTTATCCTAAACATGGTGAATACTGTTTAAGAATTCTTAACTGCTCTTAAGCATTACTTTCATGTTTCTTCATTAGCATAGTGAAAGATTCTTAACTTCCTTTCACTCACTAAATTCCCACTTTCACCAAAAAATCTTATATATTGTTTTCACACATGCCTAACTTGCTCTGCAACAACACTTTGTCTCCACAGATTCACTTTAAAGAGCACAAATATCTCAACTCCATTGCCCAATGGAACCAACTGTCCTGTAAATCTATATTCCAGTTCTAAAGGAATTCACCAACGCACCAAATTCAAACAAACAATGCATCTTAACTAGTCTAAAACACTCATCAAACAAAGCTAAACTATAAAGAGAGAGCCCTCTCTGGCTACCGATAGGCTAGGACCTGTAGCTACAAGATTGGTTAGTGGTTACCTCGGCCGTATTCCCTTTAGGAAACAGGGAACAACCTGAGTGTTAACATAATGGTGACTCCACTGGGGACCTCTTCAGGATTTAGAAAAAATTGTATGTCTGCTAAAGTTACACTTGAAATCTGAAAATCAGTCAAGAAGCCTTTAAAACTGTGGTTGTACCAACACTTACAGTCTCAAGGAAGAGTTGATTCAGATTAATCTTCACACTCGGTTTTAAGATACATATAGCCTTTTTAAAATCTTGTCCAGTCCTTCTAAGATATAAATTTTCCTAAAAAACTCAAAAAGACTGGAACGAGAAACTGGCTCCTAAGAAGAATCTTCGGTACACTAGGGAAAATCCTGACCCAAACCCACCCACTGTCTTTGAAAATCCTAATACAATCCCTAAAATTGTTAAAAAACAGCAGGGGCCAGATAAGCTTGCTGACTTAAGTCCAGAGAAAGTGTATCCCAACCCCATTTCCACTCCAATAAAGGTTCTTTTTCGGTCCACCCCTAATTCCCCTAGTTCTCCATCCACATCTCAAAGCCCTCCTCCCACATCCTCATCCCCCACACATACTCCCTTGACCAACACTCTCGGTTCTGCTATACCTCTCACCCCTGTGATACCCATTGTTCCTTTTGTCCCAGTTGTCCCAGTCAATCCCCCAAACCTTGTGAATATGGCTATGAGGTATGCACCTCTATAATTGCCTGCTAATCCTGCAGCTTTACCTCAGGATTACCAAGCCAAAATCTCATATTTTGACTCCACTGACCCTTACTCTGCAACTCAGCATGCCAAGGGAATGCAGGATCATTTTGAGAACTATGAGATAGATGATGAGAGTGTGAGGATGAGAATTTTTGTCCAAAGCTTAACAGGTGATGTCCGAAATTCGTTCAGATCACTTCCTGCAAATACCATCACAACCCCTGATGAGCTTTACCAAGCCTTTACCAACAGATGGGAGAAAAAGAAGGATCCCTTGCATATACTTGGTGAATATAACATGATTAAGAGAGGTCCTCAAGAGACAGTTTTGGAGTATTGTGCTAGGTTCAACAATGTATACAATGCAATACCCCAAAACTTAAGACCTCCTCCTGATTTGGCCTTATACAAATTCCCTAATGGATTTGACCCTGACATGGCTTATCAATTAAAACAAAGAGCCCCTCAAACCCTTGAAGAATCACAAAAGGTTGCTATCACAGTTGAGGCAAACCTAATTGCTAAGAGGAACAGGGCAAGATTGGAAAAAAGAGTTGCCTTCAAGGAGGAACCCTCAGCCTTTGACCAGAAGTTGGATGCAATAATCTCTGGTATGAATAGGTTAGGTGACAGGGTAGAATCTGTGGAAAGAAAGTCATCATGGGAAACACCACAAAACAGCCCTAACAGAAACCCAAACTTTAGGAGAAATCAAAACCCAAATGTGGGCAAGGCTAATTCTGATCCAGAGATAAGACCTCCATTCCAGGAAAACTATGCTGAAACATCCACTTCAGGTGAGCAAGTGGATGACACCCATATCCACCTAATGGGCCTTGATGATGAGCACCAAGTCTTCCTAAGTCAAGAAGATCATGAAGAGGATGACATTAAACAATTCCAAACCAAGTCAGGTGAGTCATTTGACTTCAAACAAGGCTATGACACAGCTGTTTATGAAGTTCATAAACAATACAAACTAAGAAGTAGGATTGTAAACATAACACAACCTGAAAAAACAAAGGACAGGGTGCAGCCTAAAGGAGCCATAGTCACAGAACCAATTAACACAACTGATTCACTTACAAAGGAGGTAACTGTTGAAGAAGTTACTGAACAACTTCCCTCAACAAAGAAGCCACTGGCTGCATCATCTTTACAGCCTAAACCAACAAAAGTTCCTCAAGAGGTGAATGAAAAACACAAGCCCCAAGATCAATACAAGGATCAAGAAGAAACCTTACTAAACAAAGAAAAGATGGTCATCCACAACACTAAGATCCAATATGAAAAACCCTTTGACTTGGAAGCAGAAATTGGCAAACTGAAAGTAGCCATCCCTCTTGCAGAACTATCCAAGCATGACATTTACAAACAACAGATTAAGAAGTCCCTCCATCTCACTTGAAACAAAGACAATTTCAATGTGTTGGATGACACCCCAGAATTGCTATTCGGTCCAGAGGTTGATGGAAAAATAGCAGGCACAGGGATCTTACCTTTTTATGTTAGTTTGCATATCCATGATAAGATACTACACAATGCAATGTTTGACTCAGGTGCCTCTCATAACCTGATGCCAAAATCAGTCATGGAAAGGCTGAATCTAGACATAACTAGACCATATAAGGACCTATTCTCGTTCGATTCCAGCCAAGTTAAGTGTTTAGGTTTGATAAAAGAATTGTGTGTATCCCTTGTCTAATATCCAAATAAAACAATCTTAATGGATGTTGTTGTTGCTGACATTCCACCCAAATATGGAATGTTGTTGTCAAGATCATGGGGGGCTAAACTTCAAGGTTCCCTACAACTAGACATGTCATATGCCACAATCACAGTCTTTGGTCAACCCAAGAGACTATATAGAGAATCACTCATGAAATACATGGTCAGCAGTGAAGAAAAGCCTCAAAACGTCCCCATATATGCTTTCCATTCTGATATAGATTCATATATTCTCTATAATGATAATTCATGTCTTATAAATAATGATGATACCAAGACACTCAAACAAGATCAGGACTTTAATGAACAAACTGCAGCTCCAGAAATAAAGATGATCCAGTCAAGTGATGAGACTGTTCTAAAGGACAAACTAAATGAAGAACTAAAACTTCAACTCACAATTCCAGACCACAGAGAAGTTATTAATTCTCCCCTAGAACAAGAGATCCTATGGTTCCTTGAATTTGATGGGTCAGTCAACAAGTTAGGGGCAGGAGCTGGAATTTGGATACATAATAAACAAAACAGCCATGCAGAGGGCCGAGCCTATAGACTGAACTTCAGATGCACTAACAATATGGCTGAATATGAAGCCATCGTACTAGGCCTCAAGGTAGTAAAATCCCTACAAACCATAAAAGTTTCAATCCTAGGAGACTCAGACCTAGTTATCCAACAAGTAAAGGGTAATTTTGTCACTAATGACAAAAGATTGAGGTCTTATAGTTCTGCTGCTGCTGAATTACTAAATTCCTTCACTGAATTCCAGATTACCAAAATTCCTAGAGCCTAGAATCTTCATGCTCATAGTTTGGCCACATTTGCAAGTACCTGTAAGCTACCTTTCGAGCCCCACCACTGTTTTACAGCCGAGATAAAACACAGACCA
>APFE031697857.1:16675-27999 GCA_000404065.3 Pinus taeda
GGTGGATTTTACAGTACCACAGGCGGATGCCATTTACAATACCATGGGTAAATTCCATGGGTCAATGAATAATATGGGTGGATGAGTACCAAGGGTTGATGCCATTTTCCATTCGGATCATTCCTCCCTTCTTAAGAAGCAATGGTCCCCATTGCGTAAAGTTCCCTCCTGCGAAGCCTTTGTTAAATATGAAGAGCCACGAAGATAAGGGTTTTATGTGGTTAACCCAAAACCCTGATACATGAAGATCCGAGGATAGAGATACCCTGTAATGCTTGTGACTAACTGTGATGCTGACAGTGTGTGGCCTAGCAAATGGACTTCGATGAACTGTGGGTTTGTGGATGACCCATAACCATGAAGAACGAAGATCCGAGGATAGAGATACCCTGTAATGCTTGTGACCAACTGTGATACGAACAGTGTACGGCCTAGCAAATGGACTTCGATGAAGTGTGGGTTTGTGGATGACCCACAACCGTGATGTTGGTTGCTGATGAAGTAGCAGATGCCTACATAGCTTGGGGTGGGAGGGCACATCTCCAAATAACCCAAGCCGATTGCTGTTATGTTGAAACTGATGAATGTGAAGCAGGTGCCTACTAAAGTGGGGTGGGAAGGCACGTCTCCAATGGAAACCCACTCCGAATGCTGCTCCAGAATTAAAATGGACATAACTCGGCCAATATAACTCAGAATATTTATTATAACCTGTTTTTAGAAGCAGAAGGACCATTTTGCATCTTCCCGTGTGATGGAAATCCTTATCTGGGCACTCTGAGATCTCAGATTCGCACTGCAACAGTTCCGCCGTCACAAAGATTATGATAAAATAGCTGATTTTAAATCAGCGATATCTCCCACATTCGAACTCCGATTCGACCCTTTTTTTTTTTGAAATTGGGTGATTTTTTGAGAGGAATCCAGATCTACAATTATATTTTGTAGAGCTTGCACCAGGACATCTAGATCTGTGCCGCAAACTCGCTGCCCTGAAAAATTATCTGCAACCCCACTGATTTTTTAAATCAGCGATATCTCCTTCATCCGGACTCCGATTTGACCCATTTTTTTTTTAAATTGGGTGATTTTTTGAGAGGAATCCAGATCTACAATTAGATTTTGTAGAGCTTGCACCAAGATGTCTATATCTGTGCCGCAAACTCGCTGCCCTGAAAAATTATCTGCAAACCCACTGATTTTTAAATCAGCGATATCTCCTTCATCCGGACTCCGATTTGACCGATTTTTTTTTTTAAATCGGCTATTTTTTCACAAAGAATACATATCTGTAATCATATTTTACATATCTTAAACCAAAACATACATATCTGATCTGCAAAGTCGCCGCCAACAAAAAAAAAAAAAAAAAATCCTGAAGTTTGTTGAATATTGCTGCAAAATTTGACACTGAAATATGCATCAAACCCTCATTCCCATGGAATCATAACCTGCTCTGATACCACTAATCCGGATCTTAGGAGGAGGCCCCCAAGATATGAAAGATTGAAATGGATCTTGGGAGGAGAGACCCCCAAGATCTGAAAACTTGAAATGGATCTTGGGGTAGAGACCCCTAAGATCTGAAAACTTGAATTTCCAGAAGAAAAATAAGAGGAGAATGCCCAATAAACAAAACCACAAATAAATTTTTTATTAAAACCGATAATAACTGTAAAGGTTACATTGTGGCGGACCATCTGTCCTTTTACAAAATGTGACTTGTTACTTATAGTATTTTTCAGTTACAATACCATGGGTCAATTCCATGGGTGAATGAATACCATGGGTGGATTTTACAATACCACGGGGGGATGCCATTTACAATACCATGGGTAAATTCCATGGATGAATGAATACCATGGGTGGATTTTACAGTACCACAGGCGGATGCCATTTACAATACCATGGGTAAATTCCATGGGTCAATGAATAATATGGGTGGATGAGTACCATGGGTTGATGCCATTTTCCATTCGGATCAAAACATCAGTCCATGGACCCATATTTCCCACAAATTTCCCAAAGAAACGTCGTTTAGGGCCTCAAAACGGCTCTGAAAGTTCAGGACCCGAAAAACTACTAAAAATAGTAAGTTGTGCTACAATTAAGGAAACTAAAAATGCTGAGAGAAACAATGGTGGGATCCAGGTGGACTTTGTAGGTGGCCACCAAGATCCAGCTGAATCATTCCTCCCCCCTTAGGAAGCAATGGTCCCCATTGCATTGAGTTCCTCCATGAGATGAGGAAACTTTTGCTGAACTTGGTCCCTAGTGAGCCACTTGCCCTGGTGAAGGAGTTGGCCTCCTTTGACAACTCGATACAGTTGGATATTCTATTGGTGAGTGTTCTTGATCTGTGTGTCTATGATCTGATTAGTTGCAGCTTGTTCCATGCAATATGGATTTAATTCTGTGGGTGTGAGTTGTTTTGCAATGTCGAATGTGTCTAGCAATGGTGGAAAGTATGGTCGAAGGCGGTCCACATTGAACACTGGGTGCAGGCCAAGGAATCAGGGAATGTTGAGATCAAATGCATTGTCTCCCACAGCCTTAGTAATTGTGTAAGAACCATATCGGAGTAGTCTCAGTTTCCGATAGGCTCCAGTAAGGCGTTCCTTTTGCAAATGCAACTAGACTTTGTCGCCCACCTAAAAATTGTGTGGCACCCAATGTTGATCATGTCGTTGCTTGCACTTGGCATTTTATTTCTCCAGAATGTTGTGGACCTGCTGGCGAATATGTTGGATGTGCTCAATGACGTTGTTTGCCTTGTCTATTTTGGACTGGACATGAGCCGAATCTATGTGAGTAGCTGTAAGTGGCATGGCCACATCAATGGGGCATAGTGGTTGGAATCCCAAGCCCACCCGAAAAAGGTTGTGGCCAGTCGAGCTGTGAAGAGCTCGGTTGTAGCTATGTTGAACATAGGGGAGGCTCTCGTCCCATGTGTGTGGATGCTTTGAGTTGTACATGCGCAGAATGTGCACAATCATCCTATTGACAACCTCTGTCTGGCCATCAGTTTGAGGATGGAAGGATGTGGACTTAGTGAGTTTGGTGTCTTGCATTGACCAGAGACTGGACCAAAATGTACAGAGGAACCAACTATCCTAATCTGAGATGATAGACTGTGGGATCCCAAAGTGCACCCACACTCTTTCAAAGAAGAGTTTAGCAGTGGCTTTTGTTGTGATATTCTTCTTGCAGGCTGCCATAATGGCCATCTTTGAGAACCTGTCGACCACAAAAACACAGTCATTTCCATGCTTAGTGGAAGGAAGGCCTAACATGTAATCCATGGAGATGGATTACCAAGGTCGACTAGGGGTAGGCAGCGAGGCATAGAGGCCTTGCTTCTTGATGGTCAGTTTGGCAATGGCACAGGAAATACATGATCTGATGTACTTCACAACATCCTGTCGAAGATTCGGCCAATAGAAATACTTTTGCAGTACTGCCACCATTTTCTCGACCTCGAAATGCCCAGCAAACTGACTATAGTGTGCTTCCCAAATCATCTTGGCACACTCGCTTGAAGGAACACAAAGGTGACCCAAGTGGCATAACATGGCATCTTGGAGGTGAAAATATGGAACATGTCGACCCTCCAAGAGTGTTTGGTATGTGTGGCCGAATTCCGGGTCACTTTTGTAGAGAAGTGGCCAATCAGAAGTCTCGTTCCCACAAGAGTTGAGCACGGTGGTTAACACCATGATTGGTGGTCGATTGAGGCAATCTACAACATTATTGGTACTGCCCTTCTTATACTTGATATTCAAATGGAACTGTTGCAAGTATGTAGACCACTTCTAATGGCGATCATTCTGCAATTTCCCTTGGGTCTGTATGAACTGCAGGGGTCGGTGGTCTGTGTGGATGATCGTTTCCTTCCCCAAAATGTAATGCTTCCATTGTCAGCAGACATACACAATAGAATACATCTCTTTATCATAAGTGGGATACTTCTAGTCTGTGTCTAAAAGTGTTTCACTGTGATATGCCACTGGATGCCTGTGTTGAGTAAGGACTGCCCCAATAGCATAGTCAGAGGCATCTGTCTCAAACTCAAATGGTTGTTGTAAATCTGGTAACATGAGCACTGGTGTCATGCAGAGGTGATCTTTCAACTCTATGAATGCCTTCTGTTGAGATTTAGACCAAAATAATTTTGCTTTTGCTCCTCCCTTGGTGACTTGACTCAAGGGCCAAGTGATATGAGAAAACCCCAACACGAACCTGCGGTATAAATTGGTAAGACCTAGAAAGCTACAGAGCTCTATCAAAGTGGTTGGAGATGGCCAATCTCGAATGACTTGGATCTTGGCTGGATCCACATGCACCCCCTGTTCATCATCAATAATGTATCCCAGATACTGAACCTGGGTCATGCCAAAAGTGCATTTCTCCAAATTGGCACATAGCTTGTGTTGTCGTAGTGTTTGGAAAATCTGTCGGATGTGGTGGAGGTGCTCTTCCCAACTCTGGCTAAAGATCAGAATGTCATCCAAGTATACCACTACAAATGAGTTGGTGAATGGCCAGAAGATGTCATCCATTAGCCTCATGAAGGTTGCAGGAGCATTTTTCAATCTGAAAGGCATAACCAACCATTCAAAAAGGCCCTCCTTGGCTTTGAAGGTAGTCTTCCACACATCGGAGGGTTCGATTAGTACCTGGTGATATCCTAACTTCAAATCAATCTTGCTGAAATATTTTTCCCCCTTTATTTGGTCCAGGAGGTCATCAATCCATGGGATCAGGTACCTATTACGGACAATGATCTTGTTCAGTGGCTGATAGTCAATACAGAGTCTCCAAGTCCCATCCTTCTTCTGTACCAACACGATCGGGCTCCTACAAGGCAATGAAATCGGACGGATGTGACCTTTCTGCAAGAGCTCCTAAATCAGCCTCTTGATTTCATCGTTCTCCAGAATGGAGCATCGATAAATTGGTCCATTAGGTAGCGGCACACCTGGGGTCAGATCGATGGATTGTTGACCTGACAGTGCAGAGGAACCCCTGTGGGGGAGGTGAAGATGTCCTCGTATGCCTCCACGACCTTGTCCATCTGCAGTTGTCGTGTGGAGGGGCCCTGTCTGTAGGCCGTGGCCACCATCTTATTCTTTCCTTGAGGGTGTATCATCAAGAAAACAAATTTCCTAGTTTTGGAAATGAGCTTAGTACATTGTTTTGCAGTAATCAAAGAGATGGCAATAGGTGGTGCTACCTTTGGTATCCTGTACAACTTATTTCCCAATGTAATAATAACAGCACTGGGCCTTGATTCATACACATCATGTCGCTTCCACAAGTATGGTTGTCCTAATAATACATCACAAACTTCAAGGGGAGCAATGTCACACAATACCTCATCCGTGAAGGCCATGATGTTGTATGGAAGGCGACACTGCTGGCTCACGCGAAGATATCGTCCTTGGAGAAGCCACCCGATGGTGTATGGTTGTGGATGTGCTATGGTAGGTAATCCCAACCCCTTCACGACCTCTACCGAAATGAGGTTCTTTTGGCTTCCGCTATCGACAATGAACTGTAGCGGGGAGCCCTTTACCCAAATTTGGGAGTGGAAGATACGCTCCTCCTCCTCTAGATCTTCGGGTTCATTTTTCTGGATCTTGGCAGTAGAAATAGTGGCATTGGGATCTGCATCATGATTTGCTTCCCTTTGTCATTCCCCTTGTCGGGTTCTAACTCAGAGTTAGAACATGCATCTGATTTTGAAACCTTTAGCTCAACCACCAGTGACTGCTTGACCCGACACTCACTTGTGTTGTGAGTGGAGCTCTTATGGAACTCACACCATTTTCCCATGTCCTTTTTCGGCTTCACGGTGCTGTTCTTTGCTTGCAGCTTTGGCGGGTTGTCTTGGGCTGCCCCGCCTTGGCTTTGTCCTTTTTTTTATGGTTTAGGGGCACCTTTCCCTTGCTTTGGATTCGTAGATCCAAAGTCTCACTTCTTTTGTTTAAACTTCTGCTCAACCTTGACGGCATATCGGTATGATGTGTTGAGTGAGGAGATGTTCAGGAATTCTATTTCTTCCTAGATATACTTGTGCAGGCAGCCGCAATATTTGAGTATAAAATGCTGCTTTGAATCCTTGGTACCCAACTTTGTGCGAAGGGTATGGAAAAGATTGGTGAACTCCTGAACGTCTTGGTCCCTTCCCTGCCGCAGTGTGGGCCACTTTATGTATTCATCCTCATAGCTTCCGATAGGGTACTACTGCTCCTTGATGGCATCTCGGAATGAATTCCAGGTGGGTGCGGCTGAAAATAGTGAGCCGGTACTTTCATCCTTCTGCTCGCAGTAGGTTTCCACTAGTCCTTGACGTCAGGGGCTACTTTGAGAAGAGCGAAAACAATCTTTTCCCGACTCGAAAATTCATGAACAGAAAAATAACCCTCTAGCAAATTTAACCATTTATCTATGTCATTTGCATCTATCTAACCCTCGAATATGGGGATTTCAAAATTAGCTTGTACCTTGAAGGGCGTGGCATTTCTAGAGTAGCCGCTGGAAGTCGATGCGTCGCTTCTGGGTAGCCGTTGAAGGATCTAAGCAAAGTTGTCCATCACCACGTTCTATTGTCACTCCAGGGTTTCTTTAAGCAATATTTTGATAGGATCTCCTGCCCCCTCGTCTTTCTTCTCATCCACCATGGGAGGTCATCGGGATTTGCGAGGTTGATCTTGCAAAGGTTCGACCAGTTCAAGCCCTAACTCCTTATATCCCGACCTCATTGGGGACATGCAAAGAAAAACAAAGAAAAAGCAGACCACTCTGATACCACTGATCCGGACTTAAACAGGAAACAAATTACAGAGATAACCATAAATAGATAGGCAGAGGAAATAACACTTCATTTCATTAATGTAAAATACTGAAATATGCTTACAAACAGTAATGGAAATAAACCAGCTAGGGCGATAGTAGCTTATCTCTGAGAAGAGATGTGGTGGCACATGCCTGTGAATTGTGTTACAATGAGGCTCGAAGACCTATTTATTGTTGAGAAACAATGGAAAACCCGATGAAATGCCAAACTGTCGGCCCCGTTTGGGTAAATTGGTACGTCAACTTCCCAGGGTCGTACTTTGGCATACGATCTTCATTTGACGTGTACAATAGCTCGTTAGAAATATCTATCTGAGCACTACCACTTTGGGATGGAAAACATCGGTCCATGGACCCATGTTGCCCCCAAATTTCCCAAAAAACATCATTTAGGGCCTCAAAATAGCTCCAGAAGTTCAGGACCCGAAAAACTGCTAAAGATAGTAAGTTGTGCTACAATTAAGGACTCTGAAAATGTTGAGAGAAATAATGGTGGGGGTCCAGGAGGGCTTAGCAGGTGGCCACCAAGATCCACCTAGATTATTCCTCCCCCCTTAGGAAGCAATGCTCCCCATTGCATTGAGTTCCTCCATGAGATGAGGAAACTTTTGTTGAACTTGGTCCCTAGTGAGCCACTTGCCCTAGTGAAGGAGTTGGCCTACTTTGACAACTCGATATAGTTGAATATTCTATTGGTGAGTGTTCTTGATCTGTGTGTCCATGATCTGATCATTTGCAGCTTGTTCCATGCAATCTAGATTTAATTCTGTGGGTGTGAGTTGTTCTGGAATGTCGGATGTGTCTAGCAATGGTGGAAAGTATGGCCGAAGGCGGTCCACATTGAGCACTGGGTGCAGGCCAAGGAATGGGAGAATGCTGAGCTCAAATGCATTGTCTCCCATAGCCTTAGTAATTGTGGAAGGACCATATCGGAGTGGTCTTAGTTTCTGATAGGTTCCAGTAAGGCGTTCCTTTTGCAAATGCAACCAGACTTTGTCGCCCACCTGAAACGTGTGTGGCACCCGATGTTGATCATGTCGCTACTTGTACTTGGCATTTGATTTCTCTAGAATGTCATGGACCTGCTGACGAATATGTTGGATGTGCTCAATGAAGCTAGTTTCCTTGTCTATTTCGCACTAGACATGAGCCGAATCTGTGTGAGTAGCTGAAAGTGGCATGGCCACATCAATGGGGCATATTGGCTAGAATCCCAAGCCCACCTGATAAGGTTTGTGGCCAGTCGAGCTGTGAAGAGCTCGGTTTTAGCTGTGCTGAAAATAGGGGAGGCTCTTGTCCCATGTGTGTGGATGCTTTGAGTTGTACATGCGCAGAATGTGCACAATCATCCTATTGACAACTTCTGTCTGGCCATCAGTTTGAGGATGGAAGGCTGTGGACTTAGTGAGTTTGGTGTCTTGCATTGACCAGAGACTGGACCAAAATGTACAGAGGAACCAACTGTCCTAATCTGAGATGATAGACTGTGGGATCCCAAAGTGCACCCGCACTCGTTCAAAGAAGAGTTTAGCAGTGGCTTCTGTTGTGATATTCTTCTTACAGGCCGCCATAATGCCATCTTCGAGAACCTCTCGATGACCACAAAAACACAGTCATTTCCATGATTAGTGGAAAGAAGGCCTGACATGTAATCCATGGAGATGGATTCCCAAGGTTGACTAGGGGTAGGAAGCGGGGCATAGAGACCTTGCTTCTTGATGGTCGGTTTGGCAATGGCACAGGTAGTACATGATCTGATGTCCTTCCCAACATCCTATCGAAGATTCGGCCAATAGAAATACTTTTGCAGTATTGCCACCGTTTTCTCGACCCCAAAATGCCCAGCAGCCCGACTGTAGTGTGCTTCCCAAATCATCTTGGCACGCTCGCTTGAAGGAACACAAAGATGAACCAAGTGGAATAACAAGGCATCTTGGAGGTGAAAATATGGAACATGCTGACCCTCCAAGAGTGTCTGGTATGTGTGGCTAAATTCTAGGTCGCTTTTGTAGAGAAGTGGTCAATTAGAAGTCTCATGCCCACAAGAGTTGAGCACGGTGATTAACACCATGATCAGTGGTCGACTGAGGAAATCTACAACATCATTGGTGCTACCCTTCTTATACTTGATATTCAAATGGAACTGTTGCAGGTATGTAGACCACTTCTAATGGTGATCATTCTGAAATTTCCCTTGGGTCTATATGAACTGCAGGGGTCGGTGGTCTATGTGGATGATTGTTTCCTTCCCCAAAATGTAATGCTTTCATTGTCAGCAGGCCTGCACAATGGAATACATCTCTTTATCATAAGTGGGATACTTCTGGACTATGTCTGAAAGTGTTTCACTGTGATATGCCATTGGATGCCTGTGTTGAGTAAGGATTGCCCCAATAGCATAGTCAGAGGCATCTATCTCGACCTCAAATGGTTGTTGTAAATCTGGTAACGCAAGCACTGGTGCTGTGCAAAGGTGATCTTTCAACTCTATGAATGCCTTCTGTTTAGATTCAGACCAAAAGAATTTTTCTTTCACTCCTCCCTTGGTGACTTGACTCAAGGGCCAAGTGATATGAGAAAACCCCAACACATACCTACGGTAGAAGTTGGCAAGACCTAGAAAGCTGTGGAGCTCTATCAAAGTGGTTGGAGATGGCCAATCTCGAATAACTTGGATCTTGGTTGGATCCACATGCACCCCCTATTCATCAATAATGTATCCCAGATACTGAACCTGGGTCATGCCAAAAATGCATTGCTCCAAATTGGCACATAGCTTGTGTTGCGATAGTGTTTGGAGAACCTGTCGGATGTGGTGGAGGTGCTCTTCCCAACTCTAGCTGAAGATCACAAGGTCATCCAAGTATACCACTACAAATGAGTTGGTGAATGGCCGCAATATGTCATCCATTAGCCTCATGAAGGTTGCAGGAGCATTTGTCAATCCAAAAGGCATAACCAACCATTCGAAAAGGCCCTCCTTGGCTTTGAAGGCAGTCTTCCACACATCAGAGGGTTCAATTGGTACCTGGTGATATCCTTACTTCAGATCGATCTTGCTAAAATATTTCACCCCCTTTAGTTGGTCCAGGAGGTCATCAATCCATGGGATTGGGTACCTATTACAGACAGTGATCTTGTTTAGTGCCCAATAGTCAATACAGAGTCTCCAAGTCCCATCCTTCTTCTGTACCAACACGACCGGGCTCCCACAAGGCAATGAAATCGGACGGATGTGACCTTTCTGCAGGAGCTCCTGAATCAGCGTCTTGATTTCATCGTTCTCCATAATGGAGCGTCGATAAATTGTTCCATTGGGTAGCGGTGCACCTATGGTCAGATCGATGGGTTGCTTGACCTGACAGTGCAGAGGAACCCCTACGGGGGAGGTGAAGATGTCCTCATACGCCTCCACAACCTTGTCCATCTGTAGTTGTCATGCGGAGGGGCCCTATCTAGAGGCCGTGGCCACCATATTATTCTTTCCTTGAGGGCGTATCATCAGGAAAACAAATTTCCCAGTTTTGGAAATGAGCTTACTGCATTGTTTTGCAGTAATCAAAGAGATGGTGGTAGGTGATGCTACCTCTGGTATCCTGTACAACTTATTTCCCAATGTAATAATAACAACACGGGGCCTTGATTCATACATAGCATGTCGCTTCCACAAGTATTGTTGTCCTAATAATACATCACAAACTTCAAGGGGAGCAATGTCACACAATATCTCATCCGTGAAGGGCTTGATGTTGTATGGAGGGCGACACTGCTGGCTCACGCGAAGATCCCGTCCTTGGTGAAGCCATCCGATGGTGTATGGTTGTGGATGTGCTGTGGTCAGTAATCCCAACCGCTTCATGGCCTCTGCCAAAATTAGGTTCTTTTGGCTCCCACTATCGACAATGAACTATAGCGGGGAGCCCTTTACCCACATCTAGGAGTGGAAGAGATGCTCCTCCTCCTATGGATCTTCAAGTTCATTTTTCTAGATCTTGGCGGTAGCAACAGTGGCGTTGGGATCCGCATCAATGATCTG
Organism: Pinus taeda; assembly: GCA_000404065.3. Classification (NCBI taxonomy): domain Eukaryota; kingdom Viridiplantae; phylum Streptophyta; class Pinopsida; order Pinales; family Pinaceae; genus Pinus; species Pinus taeda. Next base: position 27,570 of record APFE031697857.1, read on the forward strand.
CTTCCCTTTGTCATTCCCCTTGTCAGGTTCTAACTCAAAGTCGGAATGTGCATCTGATTCTAAAACCTTTAGCTCAGCCACCAATGACTGCTTGGCCCGATACTCACTTGTGTTGTGAGTGGAGGTCTTATGGAACTCACACCATTTTCCCGTGTCCCTTTTCTGCTTCATGGTGTTGTTCTTTGCTTGCAGCTTTGGCGGGTTGTCTTGGGTTTCCCTGCCTTGGCTTTGTCCTTTGTTCTGTGGTTTAGGGGCACCTTTCCCTTGCTTTGGATTCACAAATCCAAAGTCTCGCTTCTTTTGTTTAAACTTATGCTCGACCTTGACAGCATATCGGTATGATGTGCCGAGTGAGGAGATGTTCAGGAATTCTATTTCTTCCTAGATGTACTTGTGTAGGTAGCCATAGTATTTGAGTATCAAATGCTAC
>APFE031697874.1:0-11763 GCA_000404065.3 Pinus taeda
CATATTTTCCCCATCTAGGTCCACATTTATCCATTTCGTCCACAAGGTGTTAACATCACCCTCCACACCTTGCATCAGACCTGGAACAACGACCTAGAGGTTGATGCAACTAAAACCAAAGATAAAAGCATAATATGACCACATACAATAAGAAATGTACCGCAAGATGCAAAATATGGTCGGGACAATAAAATTTTGCACGTGGGAAAAATCCAAACATGAGCTCTACCCCCTATCACTATGGCCACCCTGGTTCCTATGGCCCCTATGAGTGCCCCTTTCATCATTAAGGAACCCATGAACGTCCCAACCCCTGGTGGGTGATGAACTTCCCTACCTTAACAAGGTAACCATTGCTATATCTTACACTTCTTGTTGTTATCTCCTCCAGCCCTGAGCAGTAAAATGAAGAAAAATCAATAAAAGGAAAAAGGCAAATGCAAAAGGGTGGAAAAACAAAGGTTGAGGTAACTCATGTACCATGATTGCTCGCTCCTTACATTCATACACACCAGTTCTGGGCCTCCTCCATCCTAGCCACTCTTGTACCATGGCATGTGGCTTGGAGCCTTCCCTTCATCCCCACTCTATTCCATCATCATTTCACCTGAAACTTGCCATTTGATGGGTGTATCTTGGACTTGGCATTCCCTTAAGAGGTTGAAACCACCTAATAGGGTCCTTTATTAACCTCTCTTGCCAAGGAAACACTGGCATGTCTAAAGCCCCAAATTTGGAAGAGAAACCCACTATAAAGTGTCCACCTTTTCCCTTGATTAGCAAGCTTATTTACTCAATTACACTATTATAATGGAAGGTGAAGAGTCGCATTGGACCTTATACAGGATTGCAAGTGGGTTTGCATCTTGGACTTGACCTACCTATACGGGATCCAAGCCCTCTAGAGGATCGCATTGGCATTTATCGGGTGAGCGTTGAGAGCCATGGGCCTCCAGCCATGTTAAAAATTGATTACCACGTCATGGGCTTCTTCAGCACCACTAATTGCTTGTTCGTGCCCCAGTTATACAGAGATGATGATGCACTTGGACCACGTTGTCCAACAGCCTACACATTGCACTCGACACTTGGCAATTGATCCAGGGCCCTGAGGAGGTTGTCTTTCCTAGGGAAACATGGCAGAGAATGTGTCATCTTCTAGCCCTCATTAATAGAGCATCAACTTAATTATGAGCCACTTAGAGACCCATGAGACCCATTTGGAGCCCACATAGCCCAAATATTCTTTGGAGATGTTTTGCAGCATTTGGAGAGCATCCCCCTCTTATTCATCATTTTTTAGGCCCTCACTCTCATCCTTAGCACATGAGGCCTCAATGTTGCCCTTCTAGGCCTCCACATCATCCTTGTGTGGGCTTAAGAAGGCTTATTCGACTTAATTTGTGAGCTATCAGGGTTGGCTTGTGACAATGGGTGGGTTACTTAACATTTTGGGCATAGGAGGGGCTTTGTCTTCTAATTTTTGAACTCATAAATCATGTATAAATATACGAGACCTAGTCTCATTCTATCATCACACTTTGGATTTGGATATCTCTTCTTGAGAATTTCATATCTGCAATTAAGGGATGGATTTGGATGATTTAGATACAGTTTGATGTTTGGAAAACTTCGCTATCTCTCTTATGTTAGTTTTTGATGATTGGGTAGCATCGAACAGGTGTTCTAGTCTTGACATTGGTCAGGAGGCTAAGAAACACTAGAGCTCCAAAACCCAGAAAAAATTTTAGGAGAAAACACCTAGAGATGGCTCAATTGAGTTAATTGGTTAGCAATTAAACTTTTCCTAAGTCTAACTTGGGAAAAATGATTATTTAACAGGAATTAATTGAGAAAGGTGAGAATTCTCTAGAGACTCACATGGATCAACTTAGAAATGATCTAAGTCGTTCATGAGGACTTAATCATGGTCATTGGTAAGACAACGAGAGATTATAAGAGGAGGTCGATGGGGTTGGAGCAAAACACACTTGACAGACCGATTTCCTTGATAGATCAAGCTATTCAGCGGTAGCAACTAAGCAAGGAAGAGAAGTTCGAGCCAAAGGGGAAGCAAAGTCAGTGAGGGGCAGACACTGTGATTCCAGAGAGACAGCAGCAAGTGACAAAAGTATTTCACAGTGAAGTTGCGCAGGGGTTGCACAGTAGCTTCAAAAGGTAATTCAATTTAGCTGAGAGGGAGGTCAATTCAACTTCCAGAGGCCGGGATAATTTTACAGAGGGCTAGAGAGTCACTTCCAACAGCAAAGACAGGCAGCACGGCTTCATTTGTCGTTGATCTAAGCCACACGTGCGAGGGTCTATGAAGAGGCAGCGCAGAATGACCTGCATAGGGGTTCGACAGCCATTTTTTTAGAGGGGTCCAGATGTCGAGATTACTTGTGGAGAGGAAAGTTCCTCTAATTATTTTTGTCATATATTTGTTGATTCGATAGCTAGTTAGGCATCCATAGATTGTAGTCAGAATTTCACTATTGCACAAGAATAAAACCCTCATCTGCTGCACCGGTTTCCCACATTGGGTTTTTCCAGGGATAATTGTCCAAGAATAACAGTGTCATAATTTTTGTGTGCTATATATTTTTCAATTTCCAGCATTTTATTTTTCCGCAACATTTTTATTGTGAAGAAATTGCATTGTGATTAATTCATTATTTTGTCGTAACAAAATAAACTACATATTTAATCAATTAGAAGAATTAATTCCAATTGTTGCATTTCAAGAAAAATTTGACATGGAATCAGAGCAAGTTTGACAGATCAGTGGCTCAGAGACGAAGACGAACAAATTCACAGTTCAGAGGGAGAAGCAGCACAATTTGTCTAGATTTGGGTAGAGTTAACCAGGCAGTTCAAACTGTTGGGCAGAGGGATCGATTTTCCAGTGCAGGTGGCAGGGAAATTCGCAGAGCCTAGTAGCAGTTCCAACAATCAGTAGTGAAGCCGGAAAGCAATTATGGTGAAGCAAATCAGTGAATTTGCAGAGCAAATCTAGGCGCGGTTTTTTTTGCAATAGTTTTGCAGTAGCAAAATCAGCGTCGGGTGAATAAGAGATTGCACACATTGAGGAATTTTTCTCAAAGGTTTTCCAGTTTCAGTCTTGAAACAAATCCTAAATTTCTAGTTGCAGGGGCAGAACTATGCATTCCAGGAAGGAGTGTGAATTGCAGAGCAAGTAGCCAAGCAGGAGAGGAGGAGATTCTTGTTTATTTCCCAGTTTTGAGTTTTGTATAAAATGGCCTCAACAAGACTGCGAGATCAGCATAGGCTAGAAGGTGCATCCAACTACATTATCTAAAAAGCCAAAATGTCTTTTCTACTAGATGAGTATGGTCTGAAGACGTACACAGAGAGAGATGTAGCCATACCTATAGACCCGCAGCAGCTAGAGAATTACAGAAAGGAGATGGCCAAGGCGAAGCGATTAATTCTCGACAATGTTTGAGATTATATAGTCTCACACTTATCAGCCAAGAATACAGCCAAAGAAATGTGAGATGCTATTGCAACGCTATATCAAAATCCTTCCGAGAACCAAAAGATGTATCTGCAGGAGAAGTTGAGGACCACCAGGATGCCGAAGGGTGAAGTGGTTACTCCTTATCTCCCTAGAATTCAGAATGTCTGAGAAAAGCTTGCAGCATTTGGAGTTGCTCCTCTAGAAGGTGAGCTGGTGCGTATAGCCATTAATGGATTCACACTAAAAGGGCAACTTTCATCCAAGGTATTACTGGACGAGATTAGGTGCCTGGCTAGGATCAATTTTGAGTTGATTTCACATAGGAAGAAATGAGGTTCGCTCTAATTGATAGAAACATCAGTGGCAACAGTGACAGAGAATCAAAGAGTGTGAAGGAGGAGGAGAATGTAGCCCTTGCATCGAAGGGGAAGGCAAAGAAAGGTCCCAGTAAGGGACAAGGCTCACAAGGAGAAGAAGATAAGAAAAGGGACCTCTCGAAGATCAAATGCTTCAAATATGGTGAGTTTGGTCACTATAGATTGTCCTCGAAGGAAGAAGGACAAGAAAGAGAAGCAGGAGTAGGCAGCAGCTTCGGTAAAGGTTGATTAATTGTCCTCAAGGTTGGAGGAAGACTTTGCTCCATATGCAGTATACCTCTAGGAAAGAGGTGGGACGATATCGAACTATAGTTCCTAGAGTTGCAGAGGTTTGGGCAAGGTCCATCAAGGTGAGCATCGAACAGGTGTTGCCTCAAGGATCATTACCCTTGCTACAGGGGCCCAAAGTATTTAGTAATAGGATGGATTAGTGTTAGGTGGTGTAGTCAAATCTTGAGGGACAGTCACAGTACTAGTTGCACTCAGATGTTGAGGAGCACAGTGCAGTTGTAGTGCAAATAGACTCAGTAGGCAATTCAAAGATTGGTAGCAATTAGTGACTTAGGAGACAATTGCAGTCCATAGGTACAGTTGATTCAGAGGTTTCAGTTATAGTTGCAGCAGTAGCAGCAGCAGCATGAGATTAGTAGATGTAGCACAGAGCAGAGTTGGCAGCAGTACAGGTGGTACAATGCAATGTAAGCAGCAGTAAAATGCAATATGGTTCAGCTCAAAGTCGCAGATGAATCAGAGTTGTGCAGTGGTTGGTGGGCAGTGACAAGTTATCACAGTTGTCAAACATCAACAGCGTGTATGGGAGGAGATGTTATGAGATCGTCTAGAACACCTTCCTCGCTAAGAGGGAGTGTTGTTTTTGATGAGTGGGTAGCATCGGACAAGCGTTCTAGTCTCGACATTGGTCAAAGAAACTAAAAAACACTAGAGCTCCAGAGCCCAGAAAAATTTTCGGGAGAAAACACCTAGAGATGGCTCAATTAAGTTAATTAGTCAATAATTAAATTTTTCCCAAGTCTAATTTAGGAAAAATGATTAATTAACAGGAATTAATTAAGAAAGATGAGAATAACCTTGAATCCCACATGGATCAACTTAAAAATGATCTTAGTTGTTGAAGAGAACTTAATTATGGTCGTTGGTGAGCCAATGAGAGATTATATGAGGAGGCCGATGGGGTTGGAGCAAAACACACTTGACAGATCGATTTCCTTGGCAGATCAGGCTATCCAACAGCAACAGATCAGCATGGAAGAGAAATTAGAGCCAGAGGGGAAACAGAGTCAGTGAAGGGCAGAGACAGTAATTCCGCAGGAGATTCCAGTTCTGAAGAGACAACAGCAAGTAACAGAAGTATCCCATAGTGAATTTGTGCAAGGGTTGCGCATTAGATTCAAAGGGAAGTTCTCGATTTATATAGGAGGGAGGTCGATTCAGCTTCCAGAGGCCAGGAAAATTTTCTAGAGGGTCAGGGAGTCACTTCCAACAATAAAGACAGGAAAGACAGCTTGATGTGTGGTTGATCTTAGCCACACATGTGAGGGTTTGTGCAGAGGCAGTGCAGAATGACATGCGCAAGTGTTGGACGACCAATATTTCAAAGGGATCCAAACATCGGGATTACTTGTGGAGAGAGCGAATTTTCTCTCTAATTAATTTTTTAGACATTTGTTGATTGGATAGCCAGTTGGGCATCCATACATTGTACTCAGAATTTCATTGTTGCATAATAATAAAACCCTCATCTGTTGCACCAGTTTTCCCACATTAGGTTTTTCTGGGTACAATTGTCCAAAAATAACGATGTCATAATTTTTGTGTGTGCTCTATATTTCTCAGTGTCCAGCATTTTATTTTTCCGCAGCATTTTTATTATGAAGAAATTGCATTGTGATTAATTCGTTATTTTGTCGTAACAAAATAAACTAAATATTAAATCAATTAGAAGAATTAATTCTAGTTGTTGCATTTCAAAGATAATTTCACATCTTTGGAGGTTCCTTTTAGCATTATTATGCATGGATATATTCTTCATTGTATTGTAAGTACGATTTAATGCAATATTTCTAATTTTTTATTAATGTCTAATATATGGAATGTTGTCTCATGGTTTTTAATGTGCATGTGTTTCTCATGGATAATGAATGAAAGAATGTTCCTAGAGGATTCGTTGTCTTTGCATCCTTGAAACTCCATTAATAAAATCCGTCGAAGTATAAATATCTAGAAGTGTTGTGTTGCTGCTTCATTAAGGCTAGCGAAGCTACTTCTAGGTCTCCTTGAAGAGCGAGTTACCTTCTCAAGATTATCTTTGACTCCTATTCTCCCAATTCCTAGGCATTGGTCCTAAGTCCTTGGTGATCACCTTTAAATTGAAAATCATCATTCTTCTCACCTCTTTTCATCTCTTTTCCTCGTCCCTTTTAAGGATAAGGAGGTTTCTCTACATCTTGGTGTGAAATTCATTAGAGGAAAGTGTTTTGAATTTCACTTGGATAGAACTCTTCCTTCCTGTCTCCTCTAGTGATCCTCAAGTTTTGGTGGATTTCCCACAGTGGAATCTCTAGAAATTCAATGCCCTAGCCATCAACCAAAAGGGAACCCTAGAAGCCAATCCTTCAACTTGTGGATTTCTTCAAGGCATTTGCTTTCGTACCCATTGGAGTAAATCATAAGTTGTCTTTTCTCTTGTCTACCTTGACCTCGAATGAGCTCATATATCGTAAAATGTTTCAACCCTAAGCCTCGTGTAGCCTTCGTTTCAAGGGATTTTTCGTGGAAAGTCTTACTATCTTTTCCCAAAGCTCACACTCTTGTTGAACCTTTCCATTGAATGAGCCACCTTACCTCACTCCAAGGCTATCATTGACATATCTATCACAAGTGAGGTTTACTAGGACTCCTCCTGTCACGCCCCTACACTGGCGGTACTCTTCCAACCACACTATAGGAGGTGCGGCACCGCTAACCACTTTCTTTTCACCAATACTTGCGATCGTGGACTACGCCTAACTTTCTATACTTAGTTTATTTTTCAACAGCTAAACATATCTTTCGTTATACCATTCATCATATTAACTTCATTACAACATGAATCAGCATTAACATGAAATACACAATAGTATAACTGGGAGGGGCAACTCCCTATGATGAGTCTGCCCGTAATAATAATAATAACAGTTTACAATATACAAGTTAAATCTTGAGGAAACCCCAAATTTACACTTAGAATATTTTTACATTCACCGGCACAACTCGGTTAGCCCAGCTTGTCGACACGCCCACACGATCGCCCAAACGACTCTGCCCAACTCCTCGTTAGCCTCCGCACGTGCACCCGAACGCATTTCGTTCAGCTCGTCGAGCACTTCCACCAAACGCCCTACTCATCCACCGGCGGGTCGTGTCACCCGTTCAAGACTTCACCTGGTTCACCATTCAATCAACTCGGGTCGTTCGGGCAGACGCCCTGCCGCACCCTCGGACGACCGTTCAAACGGACGCCCTGCGGCGCCCTCGGACGACCGTTCAAACGGACGCCCTGCCGCGCCCTCGAACGATCCACACGAATGCCCTCGCCCAATGACTTCGCACGACTTTTATGAACGATGCCCTCGCCTGATGACCTCACATGACTTTCTGCACGATGCCCTCGCACGATTTTCTTAAACGATGCCCTCGCCCTGATGGCTTTGCACTTCTTTTCCTTGACTCGGCTGCTTCGGCCCTACACACTGTCCGCCTACACCTTCGCCCTGTTTCAGTGCAACAACTTCACACTTCTTCGCCTTTCCACCCTTGGACGCTTAGAAAGCTTGGTTGATTGATGCCTTAGCTCCACGCCAAGCCATCCTACATATATGGCTTGCCCAACAATGAACCAACACGTCCATCCATCTGGCCAACCATACATTTCATCGTTTTAACTTTCGAATGGGTCAGCCCGCCCACCGGCCGACCCAACCATGTGTCCATCATTCGGTTCACCCGCCCGTCGGCTCACCCGTCCATCAGCTTGCCCGCCCATTGGCTTGCTCGGGACCGCCCACGAGGTATATGCAATCAAACGCTCCACCTTGGTCGCATTTCGTCCACCTCGTTGCAGCTCTTCGCTCACGCGTTTCCACCTGCAGCTCGTGGCCCTTACAACTCCAGTCAGTGAAAATCCAAGAAGCGAAGGGGACTTAGGTTGTGGTGACATGGACCTCTGTCCCAAGGTGTTGTTGTGCCCTCTAGCTTTTGCCTCTCTATAAGGCCTGCTAGTTTGTGCAGCAACACCACCCTAACCTCATGCGCCTAGAATCAAGCACATGTGGCATGCCCCCACACCTCTCTCAAGTGAAGCAACTTTACCTATCGTCCACAATCCACTGCTCATATTCTCCCACTTATCACAGAAATTATCTGGTATGGATTCATGCTAGAATAATTTATGGCTTTTCACTGCATGCCAACCTCTCAGTAAGTCATAATTCGTTTCCTTATGTTGAGAATTACTTTTCCCAGATGATTAAAATGTGAATGAAAGCAAATTGAGAAACTGTAAGAAACAACTCTCCATCATCTGCCTCTTCTCACAGCTTAATGTGAGGAATAGGAAACTGAAACTCATGAATAATCTATATTATAAAGTTCCATATACACGAACCACCACCATTCTAAAAAGTTTCATTTTAGGCAGGAATATATATTATGGTGTATGCATTTGAAAAGGTAAAATGCTATCCAGCACCTGCCCTATTCTCACAGTTCAATATGAAGAATGGGAAACTCAAGAATAAACTATCTTCTAAGAGCTTTACATATACAAACCACCACTATTCCAAGTAGTTTCATTTTAGTCATCCCGCATTCCTTGTAATCAATTTATATAAAACATAATATACAGTCATGCATAAAATTTGTGTACATGTTTTGAAAGGATTAATTAAAATGAGCTCAATGTTACTGAGTAATTCAAGCGTCTCTCCTCAAAACTAGGAAGTCATAGCAAAATGCATAACTAACCTTTGACATACAGCCAAGAGGAAATAGTAGCTTTCTCAGTTGTTCCTGTGAAAGGTGAGAAAGAAAGTATGTTTGATCTTTCACCTGTATTAGAATACCCAGAATAAGTTATAATCGATAAGTCTGACACAAAAGAAAGTCCATTTAAACATAAAAGACTAGAAGTAAACCCATTCAACATATCAATCACAGAAAAAATACAATCAATATGCAAGCATAAATACATTTATGTACCACATTAAACATGACAGAAAGGACGCCTAGTCTGATTAAACCAGCTACAATGAAAAGAGATGAAAAATGGCATAACTTACTTATCCCATGCCATGTCGGTAATTTCCAGCTTGATGGTGAACTTAATTTAAATTAGATTATTATTAGGACTCAAAACACATGACCAACAAATGCTTCACCTTCAATCCAAATATTATTAAGAAGTAAATGAGGACACAATAAATAGCATGTAAGGATATAGAGAATAAAAATAGGGCATGCATTTCTAAGAATCGACCTCATCCGCAGATAAATGTAGAACAGAAGATCTAGTCTCGCACTCTACACTCATAATTTTCACATGAATTAGATTATTATCAGGACACAAAACACATGACCAACAAATGCTTCACCTTCAATCCAAATATTATTAAGAACTAAATGAGGACACAATAGCATGCAAGGATATAGAGAATAAAAATAGGGCATGCATTTCTAAGAATTGACCTCATCCGCAGATAAATGTAGAACAGAAGATTTAGTCTCGCCCTCTACACTCATATGTTTAACAAGAGCATAATGCCCAGAGGCCACATAGTCAAAATCCATGTTGTTGATGAAATCTAAGAAGGCACCTGCAACCCAATGAAGGACGAAAAAAAACTTTTCTTTTAAAACTAACTATCCAGCCTAAAAGATAATCTGACAAAAGTCTATATGTATCATAAAGTAGCATACCAAATTTGATTCTTGTGTTGCAAAGAACATCAGGATTAGGAGTCCGGCCACTTTTATACTCAGAAATGATGTGAGACACCTTACAAAATATCAAAAGATCCATATATTAGAATATAAGACCAGAGAAAAGACGTTTAAAAACCAAAACACAAGAGAATAAAGGCATAATAAACACAAGAAAATAGCATTGCAGTCATAATGACCTTAACAAATAAAACATTCTAAAGATACACAAAAATTTGATTGAGAAACACATTATCCATGGATGCAGTAAGAGTGGAGGCAGGAGTGGGAGGGCTTACATTTGATCTCAAAGGAAAAGAAGGAAATTCCTATGCTTGGGGTCAGGAAAGATAACAAATCGCAAGGTTGAAGCACTCACTCTTTTATTGGGACTGAAGCTAATTGATGCAAGAACATATAAAAGAATAATTGTCATTGGCGACTCAAAAATGATCATCAAAACCCCTCAAAAATGATTTGGGCGAAGTAGTAGTCTTTCAAGAACCATTCTCAGAATCAGCAAAGAGGTAGCAAGATTTGAAAGGGTTGAATATTATCATGTTCTTAGAGCACTGAATGGAAGGCCAACAGATTAGCCAATGAAGCATGCAGGGTAGAACAAAGTGTTATAAGAAATAATCAAGGCACACAAACGATATTAATACCCTAACTAATTAATGAAGTTTAAATTTTTTTTTTTAAAGTTAAAAGGTATTTACTATTAACCAATGCACCCCTAATAATCATGAGAGAATCATAAAAGTTATGAAAGCATACATGTTAATGCAAGGGGTTTCAACCCGCATGCAATGCCCACATACATTAACGCAGCAGGAGGTACCACACATTATAGGAAGTCTCAGTGGAGTTTTAATCAACCATTCATCCAATGAACTTCTAGTGCAGCTGGGAAAATGCTTTCCCGTGTCAAATTTCTGGTTTTGTTATTCTAGGAGGAATTTTGCTACATCATTTCGAGGGTGTTTCAATCTTGGGAATTCTCTCAGGAGCTCTATTACCACTGCAGTTGTTGGCTCAATTAGCTCTGTGGCTTGGGCAGAGGCCCACAGTTCTTTGAGGTTCTGGTTGGAATTTCAATGGGCATCCTGCCAATTATGGGATAGTGAGCTCTTTGCTTTGCACTTCTTGCAATGAATTCCGAATTGCAGACAAACTACAGAATTCAGAGGGAACTCGATTGGCACCGGGTATGTTTTGCCTACACTTATTCAATTTCAGGATTTATGTGGATGGGGGAGGGTGGAACACCATAGTGTGGTTTTTGAAGCACCCAGTGAATTTGGGACACAAACATGAAGGGAGATGAATAGGGTGCAAAATTTCAGAGCTAAAACGACAACTTAAGACCCAGGAACTTCTATCTCCAGAAAATAAGTCTGTCACTGCAAAACTGACGACACAAACCCAGGCTCAGGATGAAACAAGGGAGAAGTGTTGACTTTTGAATGACTTAACCCTACTAAGAAAACCTGTTCAAACATTTGCATGTTAGACATACCTGTATCATCATTTTGGTTATTTACATGTGCTATGATTTATGATATTCATGAGAGAGAATCGAAATAAGAAAGCAATTTCTGTAAGAAATCAGGTTGATTGATATATTGAGCTTTTTGGTTGTCTCCTTCGAAAGAAGACTGTGGTAAATAAGTGATAAACAACTGTTTTTGGCAATCTCCATCATGTTTCAAATTGACACAACATATTCCCTATGGGTGGGGCAAACAGCAAATCGTGGTTTGACATAACAAAGTTCATTTCATTTTTTATGGCATATGTTATAAAAGGTGGCAATCAAAATGTTTTGTTGTTCACATAATGAAGTTATAGCTTCAATATTAGTGGAATACTTTCATATGTTATGTTGGAAAACGTAACTACATTCAGTCTTCATAATGACTTTTGTAA
>APFE031697875.1:2473-24400 GCA_000404065.3 Pinus taeda
GCATATGATCTCCGTTTGACGCGTACAATAGCTCATTAGAAAGATCTATTCGAGCACTATCATTGTTGGAATGGGCAACATGGGTCCATTCCATGGACCCATGTTGCCCCGGGATTCCCCAAAAAACGTCGTTTAGGGCCTCAAAACGGCTCCAGAAGTTCAGGACCCGAAAAACTGCTAAAAATAGTAAGTTGTGCTACAATTAAGGAAACTGAAAATGCTGAAAGAGACAATGATGGGGGTCCATATGGACTTGGCAGGTGGCCACCAATATCCACCTGGATCACTAAATTGCCCATGGTCCTCTTACACTTGCACAAAATCAAGATTTTGTGGCACTTAGTCCTCATTTCAGGCTGAGTTTTTCCTCGACTGTATGAATCTACTGCTCTCATTTAACAAACTTTGTGAACTATGGTGGTGAGGTTACCCCTTATGTTAGTAGTAGGGGAAGTCACACTCATGGTTCTAGCTTGAGGTTCTACACACAAAATCAAATAATAGAGGCTACACAACCCATATCCATAGCTCTTGTGGGTTATGGGGGCTTGGGAACCCTCAACACCAACAAGGAGGGTGGGGGGTCTGCACTAATGGTTCCACTCTCTCAAAAAACTTACACTAAACTTTGCATCTTTTTATTCTTATTCAAACATATATGAGCTCATGCTAAACACCAACCCACTAAACTCAATACTTCCCTCAGCTCTCATGACAACTTTCCAGCTTAGCTTGGGTTATTCAATATGCACTACACTGAGGTAATTGATTTTGATTAAAGGGAATCCCCACCTTGTAAATTCAACCCTCATTTGGGATTCTTGTCATTGAGTTTTCTCTATTTAATCATACAAATATAAAGTTAAGATATATTTTAATATTCAATATTTTCCATAGATGTCATTACACAGATTAATCATACCATTAACCAATAAACACACATGCATTTTTTATTATATTCATACTTTAGGTAATTACATAGGGGTGGTATAAGAGGGACATAAGAGATCTTGAGCATCTAATATCTATTCTATTTATGCCTATTTTCTAGACAAAATATATCCATGAGGAAATATGGTTATGTGGAAAACAATTCTTAGAGATTGTTGTAGGTGCCCGCATTTTAGAAGTTGGGTGCCACCTTATACTATCAACTAACTACATCTATCCTTTAGGAAACATAAGAAAGAATAACATATTCCTATACATGTGTTAATGACTAAAATGTACCATAATCAACATTGGGGAGATCAACTGGTTAGGTCCCTAACTAGGCCTAGCCTTTTTTTAATTAATATTATCATTATTTAAAAAGAAATTCAAAATATAAGGAGCAATTATAAGTAAAATATGAATTCGCATCTAGATGCTCTCTGTCTTGGAAATATCTTGTTCAAATTTAAGCCTTAATTGGAAAGCCTTAAGGATTATATATTGAATATGGGGCTTAGAAAGAAAAAAAATAAGATGTTGAATGAAAATAGGATAAAGGTGGAGAGACTCCCTCATGTAACTTGTTTGCAATTTGATCATCATCAGAACTGATTTCCTAAATTAGAAGGCATGTAAAATAAACCTTGTTGTTTCAATGTTGATAGCAGAATCAAACCTTCAAAGAAGCTAGCAAAGACCTACAAAACCAAAACTTAGATCATAAATTACTTTAAAAACTTTGTAACCAAAATCTCAATGAAAAATAATAGGAGATGAAAATAAGAATATGATATTTACCTTGAGGAATCTCCTTTTGGTTTACATTAGAGATCTCAATTTTCTCTAAATTTCATGTTTTAAAGAAGTAACCTCTTCTCATGATCAACATTAAATGGCATGAAGAAGTTGGATATTTATCAAAGTTTAAATATTTCTACAATCATCAAATATATTGAATCTAAGCTAAGGAAAGCATCGATCCATGGGAAAGTGATCACCAAAAAATAATTGGCTTAATGTTCATAACAATTTTTTGGTAAGACAATTCAAATAAATATAACCAGAAATTTAAAAGAAATATTAAGAATAATCAGAAATTTCATGTTTATTCTTAAATGAAATGCTTTGACTAAAAATGAAAACAATGAAAACCTACGAGAATATATGTTACTTTGAAATATAGTTATGGATATCCTGCTTGAAAATTCTGATTTGAGTTATGTTACTCATATGTGTAGGCTAGATGATATCTCTTTGACTATCTATCAGCCTCAAAATCTTTCTTTAAATTTCAATTGAAAAATGACAAAATCCAAACATATATATATATCTATATAATATATATATATATATATATATATATATATATATATATATAATATAATATAGCATTATGGAACTATTTGATATTCAAGTGGGGCAATGTATATAGCCAAAATTTTGGAAGAATGCTAAGTAACCATAATTAACATTGACCCAAATTACCTTAGTAAGAGTGCCGATGGAGTGGAATCTTATCAACTTGAAAAGTCAAATAATTGTAGATTACAACATATAAACATTTTCATTGTCCAACATTAATCAAAGAACAACTTGTGAAAATTATGATGAGTATTAAAATGCTACCCTTAACATATTTGCAAGTGGATTTTATTGACATTGCTTTAAACTATTCTTCACCAAGAAAGTAAAGGCTTGTCGCTTGCCTATTTTGCACCTACACTACTTTAAAAAACAAAAAGAAAAGAAGTCTAAACTAAACTACTTCTACTCATACTTTACTAAAGAAAACTAAAATTAAGTGAAATCATATTTACATTTGAGGTAGTCAAATTATTTAATTCTTGCAATCATATGTACATCAAGAATTAGTAGCTAAAAATATAATTTATTAATAAATCTTTTGAAAATATAATTTTAACGTAATATCTACATCTTTTTATAATAAATTTAGGAAAATAATTTGTTTTTAAAGAAACCTCACTTGAAACATATTCTCCAACACATTGCAATCATATTTACATCAAGAATTAATTAAAAAAATAGAATTATTACTAAACTATTAAAATATAATTTTAACTTAATATGTACATCATTTTCTAATAAATTCAGGAAAATAAAATTATTTACAAGAAACATTGGTTGAAATATATTCTCTAACAATGTTCCAATTGGATAAGAAAAATAGGATTAACATCTGTTAAAGATTAAAGAAGATTTAGAGGAGGCAAGACAATAGACAAAGTTGAATGATTTACCTTTAGATGTTGTAGCATGTAGAAAATTTTTAGTAATAACATTCTTTTATGAAATTGAACTTTCCAAACAATTTTAAAATGGAAAATAAAAGTGATAAAGAAAATATAATGATCTTCCCAAACATTCTTAGAGATATTAGGTAGTTGGTCAGATTGTAATGCTACCCCTTAAAGTGTTGAAGCTTGTTGAAGATCTATTTAAGAATACGAATAAGTTGGTATGTTATTAATATCAACTGAACTTGAAAAAGTTGAAGTTATAGATGCTCATGATTTAGGCCTTGAAATTCATTATCATGTTCTTCCATTAAGGCACTTGGTGGGTTTTTAATACTTAGTTGCTAAAAAATCCAGCGTAAACTATTGAAATATTGAAATATAAAGCTATATAGAAATTTTAAGCAAACCATAATAAATGAAGAATGAAAAATAAAATTACATCATTACTTACACTATAGTTACACGACAAATTGCTAGTGCAACTCTGGAACCAATGATTGTTTGCAAAGGAAAAATCAACACTAGAAGTGAGGTACACCAATATTTTTCTGGGATAATATTCTAATTGAATATTAGAATTATTTTCGTTGGAAACTTGAAAATTAAGCTCATCAAAATGTTAAAAAACGAAGTTGTGTTCAACCAATGGAAATAAAGTCAAGGCATGACAATCTACTAGATTGAAATCTGCTTTTAGATATAATTCATTTTGTAATGGATGAAGTTAAAGGCCATTAAGATCAAAATAATCATAAAATATGACTCCTCTTTCATGAAAAATAGATGGCAGATTTGAATCAACAATATCGTTAAAAGGGTAAGAAAGAGATTGAGAATAAATATTTATAGGCAAAGGATCCTTATCTAGAAAAGTTTCATTTTAAAACAAACCTAAACTAGTTGATGGAAACGTTTCAATGAAAAGATGGAGAATCACTACTAAAGCATTTAGATTTGAAAAAATATTTGGATACAAAAGCTAATGGTTTCTAGGGTATAACTGATTAGATGCTTGTTGAATATTTTCACATCATGGTTTAAAAAACATCACTAATAGGATTAGAACTATGATTTCATGATAAATTTTTGATTGAGGAAGTGGTAACTAGTTCTGAATCTACCTCCAAAGAATAAAGATCAATTGGTCCACTACTTAAACCTTGAATTGGATAAATTTCTAGTGAACCTTCTATGTGTTGACCACATATATTAAGAAATGTTTCCGGTGCATTTTTAGATTTGAGATTCATATTTGTGTAACAGATATCTAAATTTTGAGAGTGTTTGAAACAAAATCATAATTTATGTGGCCACAACTCATTTCAAATTCATTCATGCAGTCAATGAAATTAGATGTGGAATCAAGGTTAACTAGCAAATTTGACACATCCTAGTTATCCTCATTTGATTTATTGTGTTCATTATTCAAAGTAAAAAGAGAAGTAAATTATTCAATCAAATATTTTGTTGAAGATAAGTCTTTCAAATGGAATCTAAAGTAAAGTAACATGAATTTAGAATAAAATTCATCAAGAGATTCACCTGCATGCATAGAAATATTTTCAATCTCTAAACACAAATATTCATACTTTAGTTTCGACGGGCCAATCAGAAAATATTCATAAAACAGTTCCATGTATGCATAGACTTAGTTGGTAGTGTTTCGAACCATTTTTGAATTCATCTTTGGAATGTGAGAGTAAACAACTTGTAAATTTCATTATCATTAATGATATCAAAAAAATTAAATTTATCCCCAAATTCATAAAAGATTATCTAAAGCGGAAATTTCACTCTCACCATTGAATTTCAATTTACACAAAGATTCAAGTTTCCTTTCGGGCATATTTATGGTAGACCTACATGAGCTAAAAAAATGACCAAAAGTAGGAATGTACACACGAGCCATGATTAGTTAAAAAACTTTTTAAAACAAGAATATACGTAGATAATCTATATATGGCCCTCCTTCTAGTGCAAAAAATGTTGACGGGTAAAATTAACCATAATCAGCATTAGGGAGATCACATGGTCATGGCCCCAATTAATCCCTTATCCATTTGGTATGTTAATTTTGATTGGTTTAATGAGTTCCAATTACACCTCACTCTCCCCTGCTAACTTGTGATATTTCTAATTCCCATCAATAATAAGAGGCATCATACTTACCCTCTATAGCCTAATCAAAAAAATCAAGTCCTTAGTATGACATAAGGGCTCAACCAAGCAATCAATGAGGTTTCTCCTATGAAAGGATACTTCTAGAAATGCAGTGAATTAACCTTTATGAAAATGTAAACTAATCTAAGATGAAAAAAACAAAAGTAGACCCTAATCTATCTCGAATAGGAAAACATATAAATCTCTTCCCAATCAAGAGAAAGATAATGAAATTTGGAACAACTTAAACTTAGAATAAAATGAAGCTAATAGGATAAGGAAATAGTTCCAGTACTTGCCACTTATTCTAACAAATATGCACAAACAATTATCTGAGAAATAATTATCATATCTCTATTTTACATATACCTAAATTCAAATGGAAATAAATTCAAGCTAATAGATCATGTCAAAATATAGGAATAGTCCAAATAGAATGCTAGGAACAACACAAAACTAATATGGTATTAAGCTGATAGATAGGAAATAGCTTAATGCATAAAATCTTTCTCAAATGCAACACTCAACTCTATATCTATCTCATCTCAACTGTAGAAGATAGCTTGAAATAAATTTGAAATAAACATTATTTACATTAATTTGACAATATTGTTGGTAAAGGAAATCATACCTATAAAAATAAAGAATGAACAAGAATTGAATGATCTGTTTATTAAATCTCCAAAAAGGAAGTAGTGCTCCAAATGGTTATAGGTATAAAGAGTATTCCCTTTGTTGGCCCAATAGATACCCAATTTCCTACAAAAACTGTATATTACAATAGTGCAAAATAAGTCTTTTTACAGAGAATTGGAATCCCAAACTCTTCTTCAGAGCTTCTACTTATAATTTACAAATTAGATCCCAAAATAACAATTTTTTCAATAAAAGTTTAGATATAATTAAAGCTTCAACAATCCTTACTAGTCCTCTAATGCTCCAATCCTATTGCTATGAAGCTTCATATCATTATTTTGCTCAACAAACTCTACAAAAATTACAAAATCAAAATTAAGAAACAATTAAAAACGAAGAGAAAGCTCAAATCCCTAATCTATCAAAAATAAAATAATGAATTAAAATACAATTTAATAAATTAATAAAACAAAACTCACACATTCGATTGTTTCTTGTTGAAATTTTTCTGGAAAATGAGTAAATATAAAACGGATTGGCAATAGAAAGAATCTCTTGAAAAATAAAATTTCAAAAAAAATCCCTTTTGGTTCTAAATTGACATCCTTTGCCAATTGTAAATGACTAGATTTGATCGAATAACTATTGTCATATTATTCTACCCATAAATAACTTTCTAACGCGCCCTCATTTTTTTGATTGGTTGCCATGGATCTCGAGATATGATCCTCTGAATTTGGGGTTTCAAAAGTGATTGAACTCTATTCTTATTATAAGAATTTCAGGCATGATTTGTTTCAGTTTCAATAAATTAAAGTATTTAAAACATAAAAAAGTTTTAAATAAAATAAAATATTAAATTTGTTTATAAAAGGGGGGTTAATGAACCTATGGTAGAGATGTTTAATAAAGGGAGGCTATGTGAATGACAGGAGAGGGTAGTGGATAAGGGCCTCCATGTGAGTGGATAGTGGGACCCTCTCTCCACTTATAATTTGAAATTCCAAACCAATGCATTTGCCACATTTAATCATGTGCGTCGATCCCCCATTAATAACATTCCATGCTCCACATCACCTCGGAGAATACCACCAAATGAAATCCTCGTGGCGATGTCACCTTTAACTCGGTAGTTTTTATATTGTTTATTTAACTATTTTATTTAAGATATAATTTATTTTATTATATTTTATTTCATTTTAATGTATTTAACAATAATGTTTTTAGTGATAAAATTCAAATTAATTTAAGATATATTTAAAAATAATAAGTTTCAAAATTAATTAATTAATAAAATTAATTAATTATAAATAATTAATCGAAATTAATTTATTTTTTGTTAAATATTAATTATTTTAATTACTTAAACTGAAAATAAATAATTAACTTAACTAAATTGGTTAAACTTTAATTTACACACTTTAAATAATTGAATTAATAAAATTTATAAAACAAAATGTAAAATACATATTACATGTTTTTTAATTTCTCAGTGGTGAAAATAATGACCTTATTTTGACAAATCATATATTTTAAACCGTGCAGCAAAATTATGTGAAATCTCCATCTCTCGAAAGCTGGTAGCAAAATGAAAGCAATGGAGTCATCAAAACCAAAATCAATGAAAAGCGAAAATCACTCAATGTAAGATAAACTAAAGGCTTCTAGAAGAAATATTAGCAAAATTTAGATGGAGGGCCCTATAATTTCAAAGAAATTAAGGGAAAGTGTTGAGGCCTCAACAAGATGTTAGAAAACTATATATTACAGGGAAATGGAACACATGAAATATTACAGAAACGCAAACACAGAAAACCCATAAAATAATAGAGACATGGATATATGTGGTTCACCAAATTTGGGCTACGTCCATAGACAAACAACCAGTCCTTCCTTTTATATTATCCAATAAAATGAAGATATACATCCTACAACAAATACGATGTAATTTTCTCTTCACTCACACATAGTCCCACCATTCTTTCTTGCTCAGAATAATAATACAAATTCGTAAGATAATTCCATCACATAAACTCAGGTTCCATTCTAGAGAAAAAACCCTAAATTAACATAACTTCCACTATCAAATAATCTTCCTAATGAGCAACCCATATTAACTACGAGATTACAATATTTATAAGACAATTTTTCATATATTTTTAGCTTCGGGGCGCAACACTCCCCATGCATGGAGGGGTGTAGAATATTCTTCGGGTATACATATAGATTAAACAAAAAGGAGTTGTCTATAATGTGACTTTTTGGAGATTCCGGTGATGGAATCCGGCGGAAGAAATTGAGGTTAAATCTTGATTTGTTGCAGTTAAACTGGTTTTCTAACTGCATATTTGGATTCAGCACCCTGAAAAACCCCTGGGACGCTTTGATTGTGCAGAAACTAGTGATCAAACTTGCAATTCCAATAAATTGTTGTCGGATTTTGATCGGAAAAACCCACCAGAAAGGCTTTCAAAAAGTCTCATTACAGACAACTGCAAACAAAAACCTCTGAATCAAGAATATAATCAGGCTCAACACCCAACGGAAGGTGGAAATATCTTCTACATAAAATATGTTATCATATTAAAAATAAAAACTTTATGTTGGATGTTCCTTAATCAAACTTAAATTTTAAATTTTGTAGATTAAACAACTCAAACAAAAAAGTTTTTAAAAATATCTCTACCAAATTTTGGTTAAAATAAACCAAAAAAATCCCTTCAAAAGGCCATTTTGTCTATTAGTTAGACTACACAATTTAAAATAATTTATAATTTATTTATTTTTAAGGACTTTTTTAATTTTAGTAACATGAAATGTATCATGTAGTAATTGTTTTGATGTTTGTTATGGATTGATTCCTATTGAAATTTACGAGTCATTATTTAATTTTTATGGTTACACTTAGTGTAATTACATAAAATTTTATTTTTCCAATAATTGTTTTAGATGTCATTAACATATTTGATTGTTATTTTGATAAGTTTATTTATTTGTTATAATTATTGTGCTAAGAGGCACATTCTACTGTCCCGTATGATGCAAATTTGTAATTCATTCCGTACTCAATATTGAGTTGACACTTGTTCCTTTTAAAATACAAATAAGTATTATCTAAATAAAAATAAAATTTTTGTTATTTAAAAAAAAAGAATAATATACATATTGGTCAATTTTAATTTAAAAATTAAAAAAATAATAATATTCCCTCTTACTATGCTTGTTGGAGTCGTTTTTCCATCCAAATATGCATTCTACAATTGAGTATGAGAGAGATGTGTAATTCCTTTTGTGAGAAACCTCTAGTGGTCACTTGTCCCTTTTTAATATAAAATTAAAATATTCCCTAAATAAAAAAATGTTACTATATAATAAAAAACACAAATGAATATAACATATTAGTTTTTTTTTAATGTATTATAAAACATCAATAATCCCACTGTCATTGTGTTGGGTCCATGATAAATCAATTATTTCAATGCCCATGTCAAGTAACATAATTTTATCATCCTTAAAAAAACTTAAATAAAGGTAAACAAATCTTATATTCTCATTTATAAGCATGAATACTTCTTATAGTTTTTAAAAATATTTCAATATAGGACTTAGACAAACTATTTGAATGTACATGTTAATTAATTTATTACAATATCAAATTTTTGAACTTTATGTGTGTGTATGTGATTTTACCATAATCAAGTATTTCAATGCTCAAAGAGAATAAGTAATTGAAAGCCAAAAAATTCAATTACTTTCTAATAACTTAACATTAATAAGAGGGAGATGCGAAATTTATTTAATTCTTGAATGAACCTAGCCTTGATTGAAGTTAGCCTTTCCCCATTCAAAATATGGCTATGATAAAGAATCTCATGTATAAGAAGAAGATATACAACATGGAACCCGAGAGCTTCCCTAAAACTACTTCTAAATATAGCCATAAAAGCACACCACTCGCTCAAGGAAGGCTGGCATAAGGATTCTCACTCGTGGCTAGATCATGGAGAAGTAAAGGATAGGATCATCTTGGAGAATAAGGATAATATTAAGAATAATATTGCATCCAAATTTGAGGATAAAATGTGGGAAGATAATGAGTTAGAGAGGAAAATGAAGCTAAGGTACTATAAGGAGGTGATCAACCCCAATCTTGTAACATGTTCTTTTCTTTGACTAGTGCTAAGAAGAAAGTAAATATTGCCAAGATAGGAACTAGTTATCGTGAGCTTGATAGTGAAGCCAAATGTTGGTAAATTATCAAAACACCTTGGGATGAAAGATCTTATCACATTTGTAGTACCAATAGGGTTGAATATGAAAGGAACTTTGTCTTGGATAGCCCAACTCTTACTCACATATGTTCAAATTTTGAAAATATTTTCCACACTACCAACCTTCTTGACTTTTTATGTCTGCAAAATTATTCTGACTTGGGAATGCCTCTCTCCCTTATTTTAAATCAAAGAAATAATATACTAAATAATCTCAATGATTATCCTATTTTCTTAAGTTTTGATAGACCATATTGGTCTTAGTGGACGTTAATCATCATCATGATTTTATATTGAAAAAATATTACTAATAATAATAAAATAACTTTAGTGTGGAGAATGTGTTCCGTGAATAAAACATTTGAATGTCAACTCTCTCTCTCTCTTCTCTCTCTCTCTCTCTCATCTCTCTCTCTCTCTCTCCATCTATTCATCTCTCCTCTCTATATAATATATATATTATATATATTATTATATATAATTGGAAAATAAATGTTTTAACCAAAAAGAAATGTCATGGTTAAAACATTTCATGAAAATGCACCATTTTGACTATCTTTTAGGTATATTTTTATATCAATTTTGTCTAAAATTCAACAAATATTTTTTGAAATTGTAAGTTTAAGTGGTATAGTCTCCATAATCCTACTTCTTGAGGATATTTTCAAGGAGTTGACTCCTTTTATGCATTAAAAATCCAATTTAAACAATGAAAAATTATACAGTGTGTAGTGTGTAGGTAGAATCTAACAAGCATTGAGAGGAATCACATCTCTTGAGGTGCAATCCCTTTTCATGTTTTCTTTGAACCATTGTTGAGATGGACCTATATTGATTGTTGTGACCAAAGACATATTATACAAAATAATATGAGACAAATGCTCAACCTCTAGTTCACACTTATCCCTTTTCAAATAAAATTAAAAATATGCTCTAAATAAAGAATCAATTTGATGTATTATTAAAGATAAAAATGAATATACATATTTGGTTATGGTTAATTAAAGTATTATAAAATTTTAATAGTATGACTTTGACTATGTTTGATCCATGGTAAATAAATATTATGATGTCCATGTGAATTAACATAATTTTATCAATCATGAAAAGAGATAGAGTAATTAAAGGTAAATAAATCTTATATTTTCACTTTCAAGCATGAATAATTGTTATAATTTTTGAAATAATTGGATAGAGGACAGAAATAAAATATTTGAATATACATGTAAATTAATATACTACAATATTGCCCATGGGGCTTTGAATTAATGGTGAATGTGTGCATTGTTAAGGCACTCCTTACGATAGGTCATTGGTCAAATCCCCCATGGGTGCTTACCTACCCAAAAAAATATACTACAATATATATATAATATATATATTATATTATAAATATAATATATTATATATATATAAAATATAATAGTTGTTTCAATGTTCATACAGAAGAAGTAATTGAAAGCCAAAAAAGAATCAATTACTTTCTAATAAAGGTAAAGTAAAAGAAAAATGAATAAAAGGGAGATGTGAAATTTATTTATTTCTTAACATCAAATTAATATGTTGTATAAAAAAGTAATAATTAAAAAATTCTTTTAATGTAGATAATGTGGTCCATAAATAAAATATTTCAATGTCACTTGTGTGTGTATAAACAATTGGAACAAAAAATCCTATGGGTAAAACATTTCAAGTAATTGAACTATTTTACATTTTGACCATTTTTTAGGTATATTTTTCTATAAATTTTGTCTAAAATATCACAAATGTTTATTGAAATTGTAAGTTCATACACACACAAAGAGGTTGGTACATCTAGGTATCTGATCCCTCTTGGTACTTGCTACATCTATGGTTAAGATGGATCTGGTTTTGTTGATTACAACCCAACTTGAAGGAGATGTGACAAAAATATTTCAATTGTAGAGATATAAAGTAATTACAAAACAAAACACCTTATATTTTCATTTTCGAGTGTGATAGCATGTATAGTTGTTATAGTTTTAAAAAAATTTCAATATAGGACATAAAAACCCAGTTTGAAGGAGATTTTGAAAAAATGTCTCACTCTCACTTTCATTCATAAATAAAATATTTGTATGCCCATGTTAAGTAACATAATTTAATATCAACTACAAAGAGAAAAAATAATAAGTAAACAAAATGTTTTCTTTTCATTTTCAATTTTGGAAAGATGTATAATTGTTATACTTTTTTAAAATTTTTTTATAATGCTTAAATAGACAATAGAATATTCCACAATCTATCATTTTAATATAAAGTTATTTTATTTATATATAAAGATAAGCGGATAGAGGGAGAAGTGGGGGATTTAGAAAAAAAAAAAGTAATAATAAATGTTCATCATAATAAATTATTTCAATAACCCTATTAAATATAACATTTCAATGTCTATTACCTATATATTGCGTAAAAAAAAAAACATAAGTATATTATATAAAACACTTAAAAAAGATAAATTGTTATCATTAAATCATTTCAACTAGTCTCACTATTATGCATTCTAGTTGTTTTCGACTACATTTTTATGTCAATTCTTTTTAAATCTAGTAAAGAGGTAATATCCCTCTAACCCACATTTTTACATTTGGTATTCATTTTAATATGGAATTATTATCGATTTAATTAACGTGCTTCTAATGATGTGCATAAGAAATCAGTTAGGGTTTTGAACAGTTGCGAATACCATATGCTTTTCAATCCAAGCTCAAATCGTTATATAAGGAAGGTCGTTTTAAAGAGAAGGAACACTTAGATTTGATTGTGGAGATTGATGGGTAGGTTGTAACTTGAGGTTTCCGTAGGGAATATTACATGCAATGAACAAAGCAACTGACATTTTAAAACTTATAGTGTGGCTCTAGTCGTGCAACTACCATAAAATATGGAAGGCGATATACCATATTTGGTGTAGAAAGTACTAGAAATCGGAATGAAGATGGTGCAGATGAAACAAACTCTCAACCCTAGAATATGCCACACTATTTTCTCGAAATGCAAGTCCCAATTGACTAGACACGCATTTGAGATTTATCTTTTTGAACTCATTCTTAACATCTTCTCTGAAATTGGTTAGGTTCATGAATTTTCCATAAAAATGGAGTATATATGAAAATTAAGTTGATATCCTACTTTTAGTATCTCATTTGACTTTAGAAAGTCATCCTATCTTGAAAATCATGTGCAAAAGTAGGGTGGGCATGTGTGAATTTGAAGGTTCTTACAACTTCTTTACATATTATCAGATGGAAAATTTCTTTAGGAGCATTGTGAAGGTTTCCTTTTATAATTTTGGGGTTGTGTCATTCGATATTAGTTTTCTCTTGTCTTGTGAAACTGTTTAATCAACTAGTTGAAGTAATAACAAAGAATTCTACATTCTTGTCATATTTGACCATTGATGTTGTTGCATATGAGAGATTATTGCACCCAAATAAAGTAAAATAATAATTATATCAATGTGGAATAGTATAGTCATAGGTTTATTAATCTATATGGTTCATACATTCATGTCGATAAATAACCATGTTTTACAATTATATGTATTTATTTAATGCATGCCAAATATGGATAAATATACATGTTTTTTTTATAATTGCATGCATTTATTTAATGCATTATAAATGTGGATAAATAGATTTTTTTTTTTTTTTAATTACATTCATTAATTCAATGCATGTGAAACGGGTAAATAGACATGTTTTTTTTTATAATTACATGTGTTTATTTAATGCATGAGAATATGGATAAATTAGCACACTTTGATAATATTTATGCATGTGAGTTTTGTATAATGTATGTGAAGGATAAAAAAAAATAGTTGGATTTTATATTTTTTTGTAATAAAAAGATTAGGTGTAGTTCATGTTAGTAAACATGATTTTATGTTGAAAGGAACAAGTGTGTTGATACCCATTGTTTTGCAACAATAAAAAGATAATTGAGAATTATTACCATGGTTTTTTGGTTTTACATTTTATTAAAGACATTAATAGTGTGTACTTACAAATAATAATTAAGGTATTAAATAGTTATAGTTTTGTACTTGGCAATACATGTAAAAGTAAAAGACTAGACATTACCTTTACTTTTATTTATGCATGTTCAAGAAAGTATTACATGAAAAGATGGATAAAGCATATATTATTATTAGTGATTATGTCGTAAATATGATAACCAATAGACATCTGATATTTGGGATTCGATAAATTGATATTTCGGATAATCATGATGTGAGAGTTTTGTTGAAGATAGTGGTTGTAGGAAAGAGTCGTGACTTATGCAAAGAACATATTGATATTTTCTAAATTAATCACTTTCACAAAATTTGAAAGATGTATTATAACTAATAATATTGTAGGAAATGAGATCATTATGTATAACTATTGTTATACGAAGAGTGAAGGATCATCAAACACAGTTTGCGAGAGGTAACTTACTGTGAGAAACAACCATGCTACAAATACAATAGACTTAGAGAACTACTGGGTAATGTGTTTGAGAAACATTACATCGTATTTAATGTAATGGCCTCTCATTAACTATGCTTGAATTAAAGATTATTTTTCATATGTAAAATTTCAACAGTGGACAAGGGATGGAATCCCTTGCTCCCATTGAGTGATGCATGGACTCATTAAATGTTTATTAAAATAAATGTTTGTACATTTTTCCCTTTGGAGTTTCCAAGGTACATCATCGCCATTTATGTGATTTCCTATTATGTTATATTGATGATATGGCTACCTTGCATGACATTAGAAATTACGTCATTCAGTGTGTCATTAACAATTTCCCATTAATTTAACAATGTTAGTAATGCAAAAATGCAATACAATGCATTATGTTAACAAGTCACGCGAATGAATATTCCTTTACACTATTGGATTATTTGTCTTCTATGTTTACTTCATTTAATGATCAAGCGTATCCCTTTTGATGAACAGTTAAGTGTGTGATAATTCATTTATTGGATGTTACTTGTTGGTAAAACTTAATAATAAAACAATATCCTATATGAGGTATACCGAGGTATGTTACAAGTGGTATCACAACATAAGTTACAACATTGACACCTTTTGGGTTCTGTAAAAGTGAGGATTAGAGATGTGATGCTAATGTATGTGTTTCCTCCTAAGAGGTCACAGGTTCAAAACCAGAGGGGGGTAGAGTATGTATGCCTTCGTAGACTTAGCAGTCAAATCGCTGCGCGGAGGTGGGTCCCTGTCCACAAACAAGGGGTCTCATACACCAATTTGGTGTCTGGCTTGGCTGTGACCTTAAAAATGGATATTATTATTATTATTATTATTATTATGAAGCCCAGGTATGATATTAATGAAATTACATGCTAACATATGCATAAGACCATATTTAATATGAAATGCATGATAATGTTAATGACTACTTTGATGAATAATTGGGTTGATGGTTTTTGAGTCCGTATGTTGATAAAAGATAGTTTAAAAATCTGTTGCATTTAATTATAGTTAAATTATGGATAATCCTGAGCACTCACACAGTAAATAATGATAGGGTGGATTAATATTAACTATCATTGTTTGTATCCATACTCTTATGATAAATTTTAATGATGCATCAAATGAGAATGATTGCAATTGCAATGCATTTCGTACAATTTTTAGAATAGAACGTGTGCATGCATTATTTTGTAAATAGTGCAAGCAATGTGATAGTGAAAGAATGTATAAATATAGGGGTTTCCATTGATGTTGTGATAATATGCTTGAACGTTAAAAAAAACATGAAAAGACCCTTTTGAATGTTGATAATAAGCAATATGTCACATGGTAGGTCTTGTTGAGTAAAATAATGATTACTATGACCATAATGGCAAAAGGTTAAT
Organism: Pinus taeda; assembly: GCA_000404065.3. Taxonomy (NCBI): domain Eukaryota; kingdom Viridiplantae; phylum Streptophyta; class Pinopsida; order Pinales; family Pinaceae; genus Pinus; species Pinus taeda. The sequence continues at coordinate 18,619 of APFE031697875.1, forward strand.
TGTATCTTGTTGTGGATTTACGATAATTTTGGTGCCATTGGATATTTAATATTAATTGCACTATCCTACTTGAACTAGCATTGGATGCCATCATACTTCATGTTAAAAGAATAATTTTTGGTAATTATAATACTAATGAATTGTATGTGATCTAGTCGACAAACTATTAGACTTATCTCTGAAGGTATACTGCAACAAGTTTATTGAAATGTGCATCATTCATATTTGTTGAAGATTATTGCTATATATGTAAAGAATTTGATCATGGTAGTTCATTATCATATTATTACTTTAATGAAGGGATATATATTATTTGGATTTCAGTCTGTTATTGGCTTCTAAAATGCTACCAATATTTCCTATCGACACTCAATTACTAATGGTAAATTAACATTCTTGTATGAATAATGTTTTTTATAGGTTAGTGTTGAAGAATGTAATGAGTTTCGGTCTTCATAATGTATTAAAATATAATTTTTCTCATTGATATATTTATTATATTCATCAATATTATTATTATTTTTGGTCAAAAGAGTTATCTTTATCCTTATAGAGACAATTGAGTCAAAAAAATTTATTAAGAGTTAAAAGAAATGTATTTCAGTCAAGTCCCATTCCAAATTTTGTAAAGAAAAGAAAAATAACTTTTTCTTGAGTCAAAAAGTTAACATAAGACCAAGTCATCCCTGCTTGGACAAGTCATCCTAAGAGAAAGTTATTCGACCCTCCTTGATAGTTATATATACACGTCAACTCTATTGAAAAGTGTAACTAGTGTCGGTATTCATAATTGTATTTGAGTCATGATGAAATTTATTTGTCAAACGAAAGAAAATAAAATATATTTATAAAATAAAATAATTTATTAACATGGGTTTCATGCTCTTATTATTTATTTTCTATTTCAAAGCCTCCATTTTAAGCTCCTAGGTTTTGTGTCATGAGTCTCAATTCTTTTCATCGCTTAATAAACCCTACTTTGTCTTTGTTTATTAATAGAGAGATTTAATTTTATGTATTTTTAGTAATTTGGGCCTCCTCCAACAAGTTAGCCTCAAGGAAGACAAGTCAACCTAATTAGCGAGACAAAATCCACTATATAAAGGTAGTAAATCGACCTCTTTTGGAGCACATATAATATGTTTCACTACAATTCAAAGAGGACAAAAGGGAGTGAAATACTTTGTTGCCCAGCTGAAACTTATGTGGCAACCAATGTATCATTTCACTGCTTGTATTTGGGATTTGATTTCTCCAGAATGTCATGTACCTCCTAGTGGATATGTTGTATGTGCTCAATGAAGTTGTTTCCCTTATCTATTTTAGACTAGACATGCGCCAAATTTGCCTAAGTAGCTGCAAATGGCATGGCCACATCAATGGGACATAGTGGTTGGAACCCCGAGCCTGCCTGAAAGGGGTTGTGGCTAGTCGAGTTGTGGAGAGCTCGGTTATAGCTGTGATAGACATAGGGAATATTCTCATCCCATGTTCATGGATGTTTTAACTTGTACATGCACATAATGTGTATGATCATCCTGTTGACGACCTCGGTTTGGCCATCAGTTTGGGGATGGAAAGTTGTGGACATAATGAGCTTGGTGTCTAGCATCGACTAGAGACTGGACCAAAATGCACTAAGGAACATGTTGTCCCAATCTGAGATGATATTTTGTGCGATCCCAAAGTCTACCAACACTCGTTCAAAGAAGAGTTTAGTAGTGGCTTTTGCTATGATATTCTTCTTACAGCCCACCATAATGGCCATCTTGGAGAATCTGTCGGCGACCACAAAAACACAGTCATTGCCATGGTTAGTAGAAGGAAGGCCCGACATGTAATCCATGGAGATGGATTCCCAAGGTTGATTAGCATTAGGTAGTAGAGTATAGAGGCCTTGCTTCTTGATGGTTGGTTTGGCAATGATGCAGGGAGTGCAGGATTTGATTTACTTCTCGACATCTTGTCGAAGATGCGGCCAATAGAAATACTTCTGCAATACTGTCACCATTTTATCGACCTTGAAATTCCAACCAGACAAACTATAGTGCGCTTCCCAAATCATCTTGGCATGCTCGCTTGAAGGAACAAAAAGGTGACACATGTGGCATAACAGGGCATCTTGGAGGCGATAATCTGTAACATGCTGACCCTCTAAGAGCGTTTGGTATGTGTGGCTGAATTCTAGGTTGCGTTTGTAGAGAAGTGGCCAATCAAAAGTCTCGTGCCCACAAGACTTGAGCATGGTGATTAACGCCATGATCGGTGATTGGCTGAGGGAATCTACAAAATTATGGGTGTTTCCCTTCCTATACTTGATATTCAAATGAAACTGTTGTAGGTATGTGGAAAATTTTTGATGGTGATAATTCTGCAACCTCCCTTGCATCCTATGAACTATAGGGGCCGGTGGTCTGTTTAGATGACCATTTCCTTCCCCAAAATGTAATGCTTCCATTTTCTCCAAGCCTGCACAATGGAATACATCTCTTTGTCATAAGTGCGATACTTTTAGACTGTGTCTGAAAGTGTCCCACTAAAGTGTCTCACTATGATATGCCACTGGATGCACATGTTGAGTAAGGATTGCCCCAATAGCATAGTTAGAGGCATCTTTCGCGACCTGAACTCGATGTTGCAAGTCTGGTAATGCAAGCACTAGTGCTGGGTAGAGGCGATGTTTCAACTCTACGAATGCCTTCTATTGAGATTTAGACCAAAATAATTTTGCTTTCACTCCTCCCTTGGTGACTTGACTCAAGGGCCAAGTGATATGGGAGAATCCCAACAGGAACTTGCATAGAAATTAGTAAGACCCAGAAAGTTGCAGAGCTTTGTCAGAGTGGTTGGAGTTGGCCAATCTCGAACGTCTTGGATCTTGGCTGGATCTACATGCACCCCTCATTCATCAATAATGTATCCCAAATACTAATCTTGGGTTATGCCAAAAGTGCATTTCTCCAAATTGGCACATAGCTTGTGTTGTCGCAGTGTTTGGAGTACCTATCGAATGTGATGTAGGTGCTCTTCCCAACTCTAGCTAAACATCAGGATGTCATCCAAGTATACCACTACAAATGAGTTAGTGAATGGCTGCAAGATGTCATCCATCAACCTCATGAAGGTTTCAAGAGCATTCATCAACCCGAAAGGCATAACCAACCATTCAAAAAGGCCATCCTTGGCTTTGAAGGTAGTCTTCCACACATCAGATGGTTTGATTGGTACCTAGTGACATCCTAACTTCAATTCGATATTGCTGAAATATTTTCCCCCCTTCAATTGGTCCAAAAGGTCATAAATTCATTGGATTGGGTACCTATTCCAGAAAGTGATCATGTTCAGTGCCTGATAGTCAATACAGAGTCTCCAAGTCCCATCCTTCTTTTGTACCAACACGATCGAGCTCCCATAGGGCGATGAAGTCAGTCAAATGTGACCTTTCTATAGTAGTTCCTGAATCTTTGTCTTGATTTTGTCATTCTCTAGAATAGAGCACCGATAGATTGGTCCATTGGGCAGTGGTGCACCCATGGTCAAATCAATGGCATGATTGACCTAGCAGTGCAAAGGCACCCCTGCAGGGGAGGTGAAGATGTCCTCGTACTCCTCCATGACCTTGTTCATCTATTGTTGTCATGCAGAGGGGCCCTATCTAGAGTTCGTGGCCACTGTCTTCTTCCTTCCTTGAGGGCGTATCATTAGGAAAACAAATTTTCCAGTTTTAGAAATGAGCTTACTACATTGTTTTGCAGTAATTAAAGAGATGGTGGTAGGCAGTGATACCTTCGGTATCTTGTAAACCTTATTTCCCAAAGTAACAATAACAACACAAGGCCTGGACTCATACACAACATGTCACTTCCATAAGTATGGTTGGCCTAATAATACGTCACAAACATCAAGGGGAGCAATGGCAAACAATACTCATCTGTGAAGGGCTTGATGTTGTATGGAAGGCGACACTGCTGGCTCACACAAAGATCTCGTCCTTGGTGAAGCCACTTGATGGTGTATGTTTGTGGATGTGTTGTGGTTGGTAAGACCAACCCCTTCACGACCTCTGCCAAAATGAGGTTCTTTTGTCTCCCATTGTCGCTAATGAACTGTAGCAGGGAACCCTTTACCCACATTTGGGAGTGGAAGAGGCACTCCTCCACCTCTGGATCTTCGAGTTCCTCCTTCCAGATCTTCATGGTGGCAAAGGTGGAAATGGGCTCCACATCAATAATCTGCTTCCCTTTGTCATTCCCCTTATCAAGTTTTGACTTAGAGTTGGAACATGCATCTGATTCTGAATACTTTATCTTGGTCACTAGTGACTGCTTGGCCTAACACTCACTTGTGTTGTGAGTGGAGCTGTTATGAAACTCACACCACTTTCTCGTGTGCTTCTTCGGCTTCGCGGTGTTGTTATTTTCTTGCGGCTTTAGCGGTTTGTCTTGGGACACCCCACCTTGGCTTTGTCCTTTAATAGTTTGGGGGCACCTTTCCCTTTCTTTGGATTCACAGATCCAAAGTCTCACTTCTTCTGTTTGAACTTCTTCTTGATCTTGATAGTGTATCGGTACACCGTGTTGAGCGAGGAGATTTCCAAGAACTCCATCTCGTCCTGGATGTACTTGCGTAGGAAGCCACAGTATTTGAGTACCAAATGCAGCTTAGAATCCCTGATATACAAATTTGTGTGAAGGGTATGAAAAATATTAGTAAATTCTAGCATGTCTTGGTTCCTTTCCTTCCGCAACATGTCTACTTTGTCTATTTATCCTCATAGCCTTTGATAGGGTAGTACTACTCCTTAATGGCATTCCTGAATGAATTCCAAGTGGGTGGGGTTGAAAGAATTTATGCTGTAATTTCATCCTTCTGCTTGCGGTAGGTTTCCCACTAGTCCTTGATGTGGGGAAGGGCTTTGAGATGAGTGAAAGTAATATTTTCCTAGCCGGAAAAATCATGGACAGAAAAATACCCTTCTAGCAAATTTAACCATTTAACTACAACATCTACATTTACGTGACCCTCAAATATGGGAATGTCAAAGTTAACATGTACCTTAAAGGGTATGGCACTTCCAGAGTAGCCTCTGGAAGTATATGTGTCGCCCCTGGGTAGCCGCTGAAGGATCTGGGCAAAGTTATCCATAATCGCATTCCTTTGTCGCTCGAGGGCCTCTTCAAGCAATATTTTGATAGGATCTCCTGCCTTATTGTCTTTCTTTTCATCTTCCATGAGAGGCCATCAAGATTTGTGAGGCTGGTCTTGCAGCGGTTCGACCAGTTTAAGCCCTAATTCCTTATACTACGACCTCAATGGGGACATGTGAGGAAAGGTAGAGAAAGAGAAGACCGCTCTGATACCATTGATCTAGATTTAAACAGGAACACAACAAATTAGAGATATTACCATAAACACAAAGGTGCAATAGAAATAATACTTCATTTCATAGATGTAAAATATTGAAATACGATTATAAATAGAAATGGAAATAAACTAGCTCGGGCGATGGTAGCTTATCTCTGAGAAGAGATGTGGTGGCTACACGCCTCTGAACTATCTTACAATGAGGCTCAAAGGCCTATTTATTTTTGAGAAACAATGGAAAACCCTAAACATCTAAAAACCTAACCCTAGGAGATGAAGTGCCAAACTATGGACCCTGTTTTGGGTAAATTGGTACATCAACTTCCCAGGGTCATAACTTTGGCATATAATCTCCATTTGACGTGCACAATACCTTGTTAGAAATATATATCCGAGGACTACAACTTTGGGATGAGCA
>APFE031697875.1:28116-41804 GCA_000404065.3 Pinus taeda
ATAGAGTGAAATTCTATTATTAATTAGGGTTGTGTTTGTGAAGATCTCTCCATAAGAAGGTTGATCATTTTGAAGCATTCTTGGATTGTTGGATATATCTAATTTAGTTTATAAGGAGAGATGAAGCAAACTTGGGTGACAAGATGCTTAGGAAGACATCTAGATAACATGTCATAATGTATAGATCCCGAAGTAGGGAGGGTGGCATTGGTCTTGGAGCTATGACCTTGGAGACGCACTTAGATCCCTGGGTTGGTGTTAGAGAAGAAGCTTCATGATACCTATAGAGGCTAAAACTTGGAACACACCTTAGTCCCACCTGGTTAGATATTATGGTTAAGTGTCTACTGTAGCAGCTACAACCACTGTCCAAAAATTTAGCTTAGCTTCATTTAGCAGCCTCCCTACCAGCCTTTCACAACAGCATGTATTGCCTTGCCAGGTACACAAGCTTGAGTGTTTTTCTCGCAGAATGAAAGTCTGTCCATGGGAGCTTGATGTATCCCCCTCATAGGTTATTTCACTAGACTTGGTGTAGCTATAGGCTAAGTATATCCCTCAAGAAATTGTGCAATTCTGGAGGGCCACCAGCCTTCCCTCTAGAAATTGTGCAATTCTGTCTGGCAAGCTACTGGGCTTCAGAATTGTGCAAATCTACTTGTCATTGTTCACTGAGAAAATTGCGCAATTTCTCCTAGCAGGGCTGCTCAGTCGAGAAATTGCGCAATTTCTCCCAGTAGGGCCGCTCAGCTGAGAAATTGCGTAATTTTGGGCAACACTCAACTGCTCTACCTAAAAATTATGCAATCCCTCTAGGAAGCCAGCCCAGCTCCCTCCCAAAAAATGTGAATTTTTTCCTCCTAGCTGAGTAGATTGTTCCATGTGTAGTTGAGTTGACATGTTCCCTCTAGGATCGAGCAAAATTGATTTTCATGCATGGGCTCCTCCTCCCAAGGTAGCATGCAAAGTCATCCCTTGTTTCAAGGATCTATTTTTAGCAATTGGACGTTACATGCAAGGATCATTTTAGAAACCTCCCACCAAGTGTCGATTTCCCTAGATTTGTGGCATGTGCGTCACAACCTCGATTTTATCGAAACTCATAAACCAGACACTACAAAACTCATTCCTCACATCGATGTATAGTTTTCACATCCCACATTACATGTAGGAGTCATCGGCACACTCATCCTAGTTGTTTTCGGGTAAGCTCGCTTTTCATGTCTCCCACTGTGTTTCTGGCCCTTTTTTTGTTTCGCTTCATACGAATGGTGTTTTCTTGATTTCAGTGAGCACTTGGGGTTATTTTGATACATACTAGCACCGTTTCAGTTTTCATTTGCATCTCACTGTTGTTTCATGCATGACACTGTTTTGCACAGATGGTCATTGTTGTGGCAACTCGCTTCACACACATGCATTCTTTCCCATTTTCTGAATCCTACACTTGTTGTTTGCATGAATGATCATTCACTCTCGTTTTCACTCATATCACCATGGATTCAAACTTCTCATGTTTTTAGTCGCTCGTCGGCCGGACTCGGTTGCCTTGGCCCGGATTGTGCATTTCCTGGCTAGCACTGCACATTTGTGATGAAAGAAACTTTGGAGACTTAGGCTATGAGGTGATGGCACGACATGAAGATAAAGCGAAGGCAGAGAATGGAATAGAGAAGGAGTTGCATGTGCTAAAGTAGCAACTGAAGGAAGAATAAGATTTGCATAGACGAGAGAATGAGTTGTAGCATGAACAAGTACAACAGGGGGTGAAACATGCAGAGACGGATGAAATTATGCCTGTACAAGTCATATATCCATCCCAATAGCTGGCATGGAGCAGACATGGTGAGCAGTGTTGTTGATCAAATGCAAGGGAATTCAACAGCATGCATGTAGATGTGCACATGCATGCGATCCCACCCATTTGGCACACTCACCGAGGCAAAGACAAGAAGCAAGTCTGACTGGGGCTGAACATGCAGTTTGACAGTTGATGTGCATGACCACTAGCACACACTCAAAGATCAACATGGACACTATGCATCAGTGTGTTGTCAGTTCGACCGCACCCAAGAAGACCATACACATTTTATTAGTGGAGTTGGACAGAGGAGCCATATTAGTGCACCGGGTGCAACGGAGACAAGATTTCACTTCAGCAAGATGTCACCATTGAGTGCACGAACACCATCAAATATGACCAAGCTTGGAACTAGTTTGCCACCATCGACCATCAGAAGGATGTCAAAGAGTTGGTCTCATCATAACGGTCCGAGTGTTAGTGATGTCTTGCATGGTTTGCTTAAGCCATTTTCTCTTAGATGGGCACATATGAATTGTAATGTAACATCTTGTCAAGTGGAAGTTCAAGTGTAGATAGTTTGATGTAACAGTCATAGAGTAGATGAAGAGTCATGAGGGTAGATGAACTTTCATAAAGGGGAATGTCGAGGGTCACCCCACCCTTTCCTATAAAAAGAACCTCATAACTCATTTTAAAGGCTTTTGGCCAGCCAAGCTTCTGATAAGACTATATTGGAGAGAGCTTGGAAAGTATTCTAACAAGCCTTGCCTTCTCCACTATGCAAAGCTAGTATATCTCTTTGGAGGAGTAGGCAGTTGTGGCTGTAATGTTCTGTTGTCAGAACTAGTGGTTAGATGGATATATTGTATGACTGGAACTTACACTTCTTAATATAATAGAGGCAGTACGTTTCATGCATATGTTGTATTGTATTCTATGTTATTTGGTTTACTGTAAATGATATATGTATTTGTTTTCTCACACATGCATGTATGGATTATTTTGTATAAGTATGTATGTATCTTCCTTAAATGTGTTGTTGGTTTAACCATCACTTTGGATTGCTCTCTAACTTGCTTTCTATCTTGTGATGCATCTTCGCTTGTGTGTTCCCTTCCAAGACACATACTATTATAGGTTTCCAAGGGGCGCACTCACCTCACCCTCGGTGTGTTAGAGCCTATCATGCACCTTCCTTGACTTGCTGCAGCTGTCACACCCTTGCTACCAATAGGGACATATTACTTGCCTCTATGTGAAATCGTAGTCTGAGGTGTAATCGGGACTTCTTACCTAGGAGATCCCCTTACATGTTGGCGGGGCTAGCACTGTCAACATTTTCGCGTGAGAAGGAGGGCGAGATGACAAGTTGAGTCCTCACATCTGTTTTGAATCTCTATATATCTATCATGACTAACTACAAAGTTTCTCTTCTGGAGTGTATGTCCTATGGAAACAACTTCATTATCTTAGAGGAGCTCTCAGATAACTTGTCACAAAAAACATATGATGGTGGAGTCCACGTAGCCTTGGCTAGTCACATGGTCAACATTGTAGGCTCATCTGGAAGACATGGAATCTTTGAAGAATACATGGCTTGCGTGTTGTTCATCTACACGTTTTGATGGCACCCAATGCATTAGTGTGCCATGCTGCTCAAAAAATATATTCATTATCTTTCCCATTCGGTTGCAGAAATAGACCATGCTTTCAATCACTTTAGCCATAAAGCACTCGATCAAGAAATTATGAAATTACGAAAAGCACCCGATGAATCTGTTGATCAGTTTTACACATGATTTTGTAGTCTTCCATATATATTTCCCGAATATGAAATTGATTGGGAATTTCCTTATGGAAGATTTGAGTATCTTCTTTGCATAGCCAAACCCCACTTATCACACTTCGGTGCTGGAGCTGTGCAATCACAGGCAGGCATAGTTGTTGTCAAAAGTGACTGTCCACCTTCACATCATCAAACAAATCCACCACCACAGAGTGATGTGGGAGATCATGCACACACATCTGTTGAATTGTCACATCCTCCCACCCCACTTGCTCTTGATATCTGCGCAGATTTGGCTTGCAAAGTTGTTGGTTGTCACGTGGACTTGTTCCCTAAACCTTCATCCCCGCATTCTGTTGATCCTCTAGATTGTATTGCATTGTGTTCTTCCATTCTGAGCTCCTCACCTCCTATGAATGAGTATCAAGTTGTTGACAAATTTGGTGTTATGAAGCCAACCTGCACAATCATTCATAATGAGTGTGTGCGGGAATCTAAAGAAGAACCGACAGTGAAGGACGATGCCCTTCCAACTATAGCTCATCCGCTTTATCTTGAAATCCCTTTTGATTCTAGCACTTCTAATTTCCCCTATGAAAACCCATTTGTATATGTTGCTATATCCAATCATTCACAGGACACGTCGGATGTCAATCTATCATCACAGTGTGAAGAGAACACATATTCCTCCGAAAATATGTCCAATCTATCATCTGTCATTTCTGAAAACACAAAGGGTGAACATCTTTGCTTTTGATCTACCCCTCTGCTCAATTCATCAAATCATGAGGATCTGAAAAAACATCCTGAATTTTCTAATCTTGGTTTTCGTGATATCTCTAATTCTTCATCTGATCACGATGTTGATTCTATTGTTGCTAATCTATTTAAGACACTAGCCTATGATGATCTATCTATCAACGAAGTCGAAACCCCATAGACTGTTGAGGAACTTAGCCCAACCTGATGGTTATGTCAGGCCCTCAATGTCCTGAGTTTGGTTTCACTTCTAGTCAAGAAATTGTTGAAACACTCAAGGCTCCTCATCACTCTCTACTTTGCATTGAAGGTCCAACACCCAGATTTCACTTCCTCCACTCGAACTACACGAATTGGAGGAATCTTACACAGCAAGCACACATGCACAACGTAAATGGCTTACCTTTCTCACATTTTCTTTCATGTCACAATCAAGAGAATGCATACACTCAACACCTACACACAATGTAGCACAACACCAAGGCAACTCCACTGGGTGCATGTCATGCACTTTCACACATCTTTTTCCTGTGGTTGCTTGTAAGCTCGGATTGTGTCCATCTTCATCATTATATCTTTCATGCTTGTTGGTTTGTTCCACTGCGATGTTCACAAACTGTGCCTTCACCAACATTGGTCAGCCAATGTGCCATTTGATGCATTGGAAGTATCACTTCACGTGAGATGACCCATGCACTGTTAGCTTAGGAGTAGGAGTAATGTTTGCTTTTGAGTTGTTTGCTTGCATGCATGTTTTCTTTTTTCTTTGTCTGTTTGTTTGCTTACTCACTTTGCTTCCGCATTTGCTTCCACTTCTTTCTTTTCTTTCTGGTTTATTTGCTTTTTATTGTCTATACGTCAGTTTTGCATGGACCGTGTGTGACCCTTAAAACAAGTTGGGTAAAGTACAAGAGGACTTGTACAACTATCAACATTTGGTTATATGTTGTTTGCTCTGTTATGTAAGAACTTGTTTTCTTTAGTCCATGATACATTAATGTAAAATACGTGATGTTAGAGGTGAACCTTGGTGAAAAGACAATGCTTGTGCACTAACTACTATCACCTAATCTAGTCAGTTGTTTTTGGGTTAATCCTTGTCAGCTTAATCAAGTAGAGTGAGGTGAAGGGGAAAACCTCAAAAAGCATGTCCGAGGTATACATAAACTACTTCTTTGAAGGAAAAACCTATTTTTCTCTCAATAAGTTAGGATCCCACTTCTTCCTTGGAAATGAATATGCACAATTACGAAGATGAAAAATGAAAAAATGAAAAAGATAAAAAGTTTGAAGAAAATGAAAAATGAATAAGACAAAAGAAGATAAAGTCTTCCTGTGCAAATAGGTGATACAAATAACTCTGCTAAGGTATTGACTAGGCTTGCTGGCAGCAGAGCCATGCTTGTGTTCCTGTGTAACTCGGTTGGGGTATTGTCTAGGCCTGCTGGCAGTGGAGCAACACCATAGATGGAACTAAGACTATGATGACTATACTACTTGTGCATCATATACTCCTCAACCCCAACTGAAACAAATTTGTTTCCTTGGATTGTAATGTGTGTCAATCGACCCAAAGCTTGGCAGATGCTACATCTTACAATCAAGCTAGTGTGTAAATGAAGACGAACTGAGAAGTGAACAATACCTCCAAAGGTGTTAGACTTTTTTTTCACGAGAAAGGTCCATTCAGAGAGATGGATTTCTGCCAGTGTGTCACCAAGTGTTGTAGAGGCTACAACCACCCTCCAAAATTTTACCTTAGCTTCGTTTTGGAGCCTCCCTACTAACCTTTACAACATCATGTATTGCCTTGCCAGGTACACAAGCTCGAGTGCTTTTCTCGCAAAATGACAACCTGTCCATGAGATCTTGACGCGTTCCCCTCATAGATGTTTTCACTGGACTCAGTCCAACTGCACATTGAGTAGCTCCTTCAATAAATTGTGCAATTATCGGGGGCCACAAACCTTCCCTCCAGAAATTGCACAATTTTGTATGGCAACTTGCTGGGCTCCAAAATTGAGAAAATCTGCCAGTCACTTTTCACTGAGAAAATTGTGAAATCCCTCCCAGTATGGCTCCTCAACCAAAAAATTGTGCAATTCTAGGCAGCAGTCAGTTTCTCTATCCATAAATTCCTCAATCCCTCTATGCAGCTAGCCTAGCTCCCTCCCAGAAATGCACATTTTTTCCTCCTAGCTAAGTAGATTGTTGCATGTGCAGTTGAGTTGACTGGTTCCCTGTGGGACTGAGAAAAATTGATTTGCATGCATGGGCTACACCTCCCAAGGTAGCATTTAAAGGCATCTCTGTTTTCAAGGATGTATTTTTAGAAGTTGGATGTTACATGCAAGGATCATTTCAGAAACCTCCCACCAAGTGTCACTTTCCCTAGATTTGTGGCATGTGCGTCACAAGCTCGATTCTATCAAAAACCATCTACTGGATGTTGCAGAGCTCACTCCTCACATCAATCTTATAGCTTTGACATCCCACATTACATCTAGGATTCGTTGGCACATTTAACTCACTTGTTTTGGAACAACCCCTATTTTCATGTCTCGCACTATGTTTCTAGTGCTTTTTGTGTTTCGCTTCGTATGAATGTTGTCTGCTTGATTTCAGTGAGTTCTCATTGTCATTTTGATACATTTTTAGCCTAGTGGGCCTTGACCCAGGTTCATCATTAATTTACCCAAACAAATCCCTACACTATTGGCCCTTTCAGCATCAATCCACGGAGTGCAGACTAAAGTCTCACCCAAAGCAGTATGGGGGATGTTGGAACCAAGCTTTCGCACCCAGAGATGGTGGTGATGTTTTTTTATGCCCTAACTCTTCCTTCACGCAGATCGATAAGGCTTTTAGGACCTATCAATATACTTCTCTTAATCAGCCTCCAGACCTTTGCGAAGGCCTACGACTATCATTCGTGGACCCTAACTAGGCGAATCAACCACTTACGCGCTTCTATAATTACTCTTACTTCCAATTTTATACAGAGCATCTTAAGTATCTGATAACTTCAATATGCATTAATATTTTCTTTGCGTAAAGAGATATTATTACTTGTGTATAGATAAGAATGCGAAACATATAGATTCATGCATCAATACAACATTAAATCATGAAACCATTATTCAACATAACATAACCGCATTTATTCATAACATAAGTAAACAAATCAAACACATGTATTTCCAGAGCAATCTTCTTTATTAGTACTTTAGATCTTCTTACAGACTCTAACTACCTTGTACATTCAGTTACAGGGGTCCGCACACTTAGCTGCAGACTTCTACCCTATGTGTCTACGCACATAGTTGTAGAGCCTTTCTTATATTCTAAGACTCTTTGCTTTGCTTCCTAATGACCCATTACATTCATCATCCAACTTCCAACTCCTACCTTATACTCTTCTAAGAATCTCCTTATTATAAAATACCATGGTCCACGGACCATGGGTGGATCTTCTAAAGCTGACATAACTTACATAAAAGAAGGGCGAAAAACCTTTATGAAACTTTACATCTACATTCTCCGCGACCACAAAATGCAGATACTTTATCTTTTACATACCAAAACTTGGGATTTCTGCCCCAAAACTTGGGCCTTTAACCCCAAAATTGACCCTAGGGGACCTTGTCTCAACATGCCCCCAATACAAATATGGTGACTCACCCCCGAGTCACTCTGCCGATGCAATGATCTTACTGCGAAGACCTCCCAACTCCACTTGCACCACTGGAACTTCAGTGGTACACTGCGTCATTGCCTATTTAGCCTGCTCTACTAACTACTCCATTACTGGTCCTACGCTATCTGCCTGGATCTTCTGTTGTGTTCTCTGCATGTTAGTCAACTTTTCCTCAATGGTGGCAGTGAGAACATAAGCCTCATATGGCCAGGGCCCCAATATGGCCTTGAGTACTACCTCTCTTCACTACGCTGCATCCACCTGTTCTTTCAATTCCTTTGCCTCCTGCAGCTTTGCCAATTTCTGCGTGATAGCGATGGTACACGCCACCACTCTTGCCTTGTCATACTGCTACTCCAATTCCCTCACCTCAGTTGCTAACCTCTATAGGTTGGGATCTTCTTGCAGACTGGTAAGTACCTCCAATGATTGCTTGAAAAGTGCATTGTAATCCCTCACCGCAGCATCTACAACAACAACTGCATCCTTGACAACTGCCTCGTGACTTCTGGAGGAGTTGGAGGTTGTGCCTTCAACTCAATCTCTGTAATATTTAGGTTCATCTCAAATTGAACCTTGGCTAGCTCTTTCTTTGCATCGTGCACACCAACAACCAACTTTCGAATCTTGGCTACCACCAGCACTTCTTCTAGGATGTGCAGTTCCTGAACGGTGCACGCTTTTGCTACCAATGTTGCAGTGCACTCATTAATCTCCTAGACCTTCTTCCAGGTTTCTATCATTGTTGTTTTCTCAATGAACAATTGTTTTTTGTTAACCTTCTTCTTGCTAATCACACTTAGCGCGCGCAGCTCTCAGGCACTAAGTTCTGTGATCACACCTGATTGTAGTGTGTGAAGGAATTCTCTTGGGAGTGTGGCTAAGTTGAGACTAATGTTCCTTAACACGGCCTTGTTAGCATCTATCTCTATGCTGAGGGCTCCATTAGGCAGTGTGACAGCCAGAGTATCCAAAGAGCGAACCATATCCTTAGCTCTAATGGTGCCTGACACCAAACTAGTCGACATTGCACTACTCTACTTGACACCTTCCTGTAGTTGAGTAGTTTGGATCTGCAGCTCATGCAAACCCACCTAAATGGCAACCAAGGATTTCTTCTGCTGCTACTCAAACTTTTGCAGCAGTTTCGCTGTCATGTCCCTTACTTTATCCCTGTTTTCATCCAATTCACCCTCTGTGAAGGTGATCAGGTCTAATGATGACTTGGTGGTGTAGGACCTTTTCCAGGCCCTTCTATCTCCTGCTCCCTATTCCACTTCACTTGGAGGGGGGTTCTCTCCTAGTCTCCACCACCTTGTTTAGATTTCTCCTCTTCCTCCATCTGCGGTGAAGGAGACTTCTGACTTCTGTCAGAGTTGCACTCTTCCTCCCGTTCCTTTGTGGTGTGCTCCGCTTCTGCTCTTGCTTTTTCCTCGGCCTCCTTTTTCTGGTTTTTAGCCAACTGCTACATTTTTTACCGGGCCACTTCCTTTTTCTACTTTCCTATGGACTTACTTGTTCTAGCTAACAAATCTAAGCCCATGCACGACTTAGCTAGCCAACGATCGAAGAATGTTGCAATGGCATCATCCATCGTAAGGTATGGGAGATCATACCACTTATGTTCTGGGCCCTTCCACGCCTAGATGGAGATAAAGTGGAAGTCTGATTTGAACTCTACATATCATGACAACTTCTCAAAGATAGTTGGTGACAGTCATGGCTTGTGGTTAATGGCCACGCGGATGCTTACCTCCATGAATACCTAAAATATTTTACTCTCCTTGACCTACTCAACATCCCTTGTGGCACATAGCGAAGCGAACTTTGCTGCTTCTGGTAAATCTGACGCGATTGGAGGAAATTGGCTATCCTTCGGTAATTCCCACGTGACCAACATAATTGATAACAACAACTAAGTGTAATGGAATGTCTTTCTATGGTCCTATGCTTCTCTTCAGTTCATGAGGAACTCGCTGTAGAGGTAGTGCGCCCAGATTATACACCCTCCGTGCACTGGGCTGCTAATGAAACAATTGGCGCAGGACACCTCATCTGCACGACACTTCCTCATTACCTTCCCAGCCAATATTTGGGTGGCTACCATCATTGCAGGGTCAGTTATGCTTGAAATTGAATATCTGCATGGTTTCTTCACAAGCTTAAACTTGTCCTTCATTCTCTTAGTGAGGTCGCACTTTCCCACCTTTCTATCAAATGCCTTGTCTAGATTTAGCTCTGAATGCAGTAGAAATGTGATCCTATGGATCAGCATATACATGATTAGTATTGGCTCTCCCAACCATAGGCACCTATCATGCACTAGACACAACAATTGTTTCATCAAGATCAAATTTATGGAAGCGCGGTTATAATGTGACACCCAGAGAAGATTCAATAATCCTGCCTTCTCCACCCCTCTAATCCACTTCACTGGATCCAACGTGGTGACACCAGAATATTTATAGAATACGCGTGTCATAAATGTATCAATCCCCAGGTGGGTGAGTCACTCAGTATCTGATAAGTCCCAATACTCTAACATCAGATGTGGGATGCGCCCCAAGCGCAAACCTTGAAATGAGATTTGATCAGGTAACAGAGGTGTAATAAGCAAAAATTTCCCCTCATTTGGGTCCTTCAAGACCTTCACCTTACCCAGGTGCAAAGGGATGTATTCCTGTAGTTTTGAGATAGCGTCTACTCCTTCAATATCAATATCTTTTGTTCCTTCATCTACACCCTCATCGAATTCTAGGTTGACCACCTTGCTTTTCTCCTACATGGTGGGCTTCTCTTTCTTCTGATGCCTCCTTGGTGACTCATGCACCGACTGTGTTGCTTTCTATTTGTCCTTCTTCATCTTGGAAGACTCTCCTATAGGCTTTGGCCTAGTCGATCTCAGTGATTTTGGTACTTCGGCAGTCATCTCCACACTTATGACCTTAGGGGTAACTCCCTTAGAAGCCATAGATCCTCCAGGGCTTTCAGTTTTTATAGTCACTAACATGAGGCTGTTCAGGAGCTCCTTGGTTTCCTTAGGCAACTTGTCAAACACTAAAGTGGACACCAAATCCTCGAAAACCCCAAGATTCATGCACAATCAATAGCACAACACAGAAGCTCTCAACATGCAAAGTGTTTTTTGTTGGGTAGCCACCTATAATTTATAGGAAAATTCGAATTCAAATCCAACCATTCCCCCCAAAATCTGCTCATAAATGCTAGATTGGCAGCAGATTTTTAAATATCTCTCCCTTAATTTTAGCCTTAAATGTCACCCCCCGCTCCTCCTAGACATTTTCTCACTATCAAATCATGAACAGTGACCATAATGGTCACTTTTTAGCTGCTCTGCATGGTCTCTCCTTCTATAATGTAGTTCCCGTCTTGCTTTTGCTAATGCTGTGACATTTTTCCATCCTGCGCAATCCCCCAGTCATGCAGCTCTACAACCTAGGCAATGTAGTTTATAGTGTCGTGCCTCCTTTCTACCTGTAGTGCTAAGATTTTGCTTCCATCATATAGTCATCTGGCTGGATCCCTAGTGTATCACTTCAATTGATTTCCATTTACCTTTCTAAGAAAGGGATCTCCATTCAATTTCACCAGTTGAACTCCTCCACCATCATTAGTCTTTTTTATGACTAATGGCCTCAACTAATGGATCTAAAATTTTCCTAGAAATTTATCAAACTTGCTATCATATAATAAAAGAAAATCGTTTACCTTGAAGGTGCATAGTTTGATGTGTCGATCGTGCCATACCTTTTCACGCTCCTTGTGAACTTGTTGATGGAATCCAACCAAAAATCTATCTTCGTCAAGCTTTGTCAGCTATGCTAGCCTCTCTTTCCAGGCTCCATGATTTGCCATTTTTTTAAATGTCACTATGTTTACGATAGGTACAATATACTCCATTGGTATCACAACTTCTACGCCATAGACCAGCCTGAAGGGTCTTTGTCTAGTTAGTTTCTTACAAGTAGTTATGTAAGCCCATAGCACCACGGGTACACGCAGGTCCCAATCATTCCTTTTTGCATTGCCAACCTTTGCCAGCATGTTCTCCAATATCTTATTAAATGCTTCGACCATCCATTAGCCTACGGGTGATATGGCATGCTCTTTTGATGATAAACTTGGAATTCCTCCGTCAATGCGCTGATCGTTTCATTAAGAAAATGTGTACTGCAATCGTTGATCAAAATCTTCAGGAAACCAAACCTAGTCAACACATATTCAGAGAGGAGCTTCATTGCCTTTACAGGTTGTGCCTCCACCTATTTGGTCAAATAATCCATCGTGGTGATGATATATCGTGCACCCGTCTTCTTTCCTAGAGGCTGAATCGGGCCTACAAAATCAATTTCTGACTTCTTGAATGGTTGTAACGAGTCTTGCTGATTCAGAGTTAGTTGATCCCTCCATGATGGCCTACCTACCCTCTGACATGCATCATATGCCTTACAATAAGCCTTGGAATCCTTACGCAGGGTTGGAAACCACAACCTAGCGCATAAAATCTTCTGCATTGTTGATTCTCCTAAATAATGTCCTCCTGCAGCTCCTCCATGAGTTGCAGCAAGGATGTTGTTTCATTCAAACTGAGGTACATAACATCGCAAAATTTCATCCGAGCCCATTTTATATAAATGTCCTGCAATGACAGAAAATTTTGCCACGCGTACCACTAGCTCCTTCTTTTGTTGACTAGTATACCCTTCCAGAGTTGTTCCCGTCATCAGGAAGTGTATGATATCTACAAAGCGATTGTCAGCTGCGTGCACCATAAATATTTGTGCGTTAGACATTCCTTCACCCAAATTAGTAGGCTCCTCTCGCCTTTCAATGCACAACAAATGATTAGGTCCTGCGTTCAATCGTCCTGGCTTCAAAATGACTTCAAAATAATATTCTTGAAACAACGACAGCCATCTGCATGTCTTCCACCCTAGCACAATCTTGTTAACCAGGTACTTCAATGCAGAATGGTCTGTATACATCTTAAAGTGTCTGCCTAGGAAGTAGTGTCTGAATTTTTGGAGCACGTACACCATAGCCAAATCTTCACTCTCTATCATTGAATAGTTCTTCTCAACTTTAGACAACTTCCTACATGTAAATGCTATAGGTGATCCAAATCTCCCTCATCAGATTGTGTCATTACTGCTCCGAGCGTAATACATGACGTGTCCACATGCACATGAAATTCCTTCTTCCAATTTGGGAAGACTAGGATTGATGCATTAACCATCTTTTCCTTTAACACATCCAGGCTCTGCTGAGATTCCTCATTCCAATAGAATGTACCATCCTTCTTTAGCAACTTCTCCATCGACGTGGTAATCTGGGCATAACTTTTGATGAGCTTTCTTGATCCAAGTGGATATTGGTGGCCACCCGCTAATTCGACTTGGATCCCCTCTAAGTGCTTCGTGCAGTTTTTTTCAGTTTCCTTAATTATAGCACAATTTACTATTTTTAGCAGTTTTTCGGGTCCTAAACTTCCGGAGCCGTTTTGAGGCCCTAAACGACGTTTTTTGGGAAATCTACCGCCAGCGATTTTCGTGACTAAAAATCATCTTTTCCGTCGTAGTCCTCGGAGAGATCTTTCCAACGGGCTATCATGCGCGTCAAAC